>CAUYPK010072542.1:0-24350 GCA_963574355.1 Loris lydekkerianus | reverse complement strand
TCTACTTCTAGTCAGGCTCCGGAAGTTGCACTAGGCCTCAGGCACATGGCAGGGCCCAACAATTCCCTCTTTTGTTTTTTGTATGGCGGAAAAACATAGCCCCTGTCTTAGGTTGCCTGCTCTTGCAGTTTCAGTCTTACCTGTCATAGGGATACAAACATCAATGGTTTGGTCCCTGTCTTAGGTTGACTGAATGCAGAGTGATCTTACCTGTCTTTGGGTACTATGAATGTAATCCACCTGAAAATTTTTATAATGAAAGTAAAAATAATGAACTGAAGTAGGAGTTGGCAAATTATGGCCATGGACCAAATTGGGCCCAGTGAATTATTATTATTTTTTTTAATTTTAATAACAGTCACAGTCATTTGCTTTTTTATTGTTTGTGGCTACTTCCACTGTACAACAGCAGAGCTAGGATTTATGCCAGGGACTATGTGTCCTGGAAAGCCTAAAATAATTATTTATTTGGCCCTTTACAGGAAAAGTTAGCTAATACCTGGACTAGATGAACAGATGATAGTTTGTAGTACAAAATATGATTCATTAGTTAATTAGTTAATCTTAGGAGAATCCACAAAATTGATCTAAACAGTGGGGAAAAAATCAAGATGACTAAAAAGAAGTAGTATAATTAAAGGAATTAATCACTGAAGAAAAGATACGTTTTTATAAAAATTTATATTTTTCCTTTTATATTTTCAGACTTTTTTTAATTGACTAGAATAATCTACAGCCTAACTCGTTTTCTTTTCTTTTAAACCAGATCTAAGGAAAACCTTAATGTTCTTTTTTTCTAGTTAATTCTAGAATGAGAATTCAGCAGCATCACAAGTTTATGTATTTTCTCTATGTAGAAAGATTGTTTATGGACAGGGAAAGCTCTCAAATGATTTTGAGAACACTGAACTCTAATGTTGAACTATCTTATAATAAAATAAGAGTAGTGAATGAGACTAAGCTATTATTTCTTGTGCTTTAAAAAATTTTTAAATAATAATTCCAGCTGAACCTCCAGTGTGTGTTCATCACAGTTCTAGGCACTGTGTTCAGAGTAATTTTGCCCTCTGCACTTAAGAAGGTTACATTGTAGGTAGAAACATAACAAAATAGAAGTATTACTCTTCCCATCTGGAGGACTGTCCTAGTCACAATCCTGGGTACTATATGGTGTTTGTACTTCATGTGCAAAGAGAGTCCATTGTTTCATTTATGATAAATTATCATCAGTTTGGTTCTATAACATGTTTTTTTTTTTTTGCCTACTATGTGTGTTGTGCTCTACTAAGGACCAGGGTTATGAAGATGGATACAATATGGTCCTTGACCTCAAGTGGCTCAAGAATACCCAGAATGGGAAAAACAGATTCCCACCACTCCCCCCCCCCCCCCCCATCAAGTTGCTGAATAGAAACATGCATAAGATGGTTTGGAGACTCTGAGCCCAGTTTTGTTGGAGGTAACATCAGAGAAATTATGTACTGTTAAAGGCTATACATTGGTGACATGATAGAATTGATTGCTAAAATCAATCCTTCCTTCCTTCCTTCCTTCCTTCCTTCCTTCCTTCCTTCCTTCCCCTAAATCCTTCATTTCATACTTTAAATTTAATGTTTTGTTCATCTCAGCTTTGCCTTTCAGTCCTCATTTCTGTTGTAGATCCTCTCTGGTCCCCTTGCATCACTGTGCAAACTTCAGAATGTACCTTTTATGAAGAGACTTTTTCATACATAACAAATGCACAGTCTGATGCTTAACCCACTTCCAGGCTTCAACAAAAAAGCTATGGAAGTAATTTCAGAGATACCCGGAGAAATTTAAATACAAACTGTTAGGGAATTATATATTTTGTATATATATAAAACTCTTCCTGTTAATCTATTTTGTATTCATTTTCCAGAATAGTGTCTCAGAAGCTTTGCGTTCCCATGTCATGCCTCTTCTCAGAGAAGGGGAATAACTCCTTATTACCTCTCAGACCAAAATATCCTTGTATGGTAACCCTTTGGCTGAAAATTCCTATCTCCAGGTTATTTACTGTGTCTGGTGTAAACAAAATACCATCACCCTCCGCAGTCTTCAGAATTTCTATCATTGCCTTTCATTTCTGAAGATCCTTCTTTTGGTGGTGATGATACCAGTATATTTCAAGGTAACAATGGTGGTTGGTGTTTTTCCAGAATACTTTGCGTTCAGGGGTATGTGTATATAGTGCATGAGCAAGTAAACAGTTATTTTTAGAGACTGCTTTCACTGTAGCTCTAAAAGTTCAATTCCACCAACATTTCTTAAGGCCTAGTAAGGATTGTGCTAGTTGGCAGGAAAAATAAAAAATAGATAATTGAAGTTCCTCACTTTAAGAAGGCTGTAGTCTTCCCTAGATCTCAAACGAGTGGTGAGATTCGTCTCTTTTATAAGGTACACTGACACATGGCTACGGGAAAGACCGAAGATGTCTTAGGAGCACCTGCAACAGGGAAATAATTTTCCCATTAGAGGAACTGGAGAGCACTTTATGGAAGAAGTAGATTCTGAGATTTTCAGGACTATATTTGCAACAGATAAAGACACGAATAGGAAAGGCAGGAAGATGTATTTTTCTGGCAACTGTGCCAGTCCCAAAGGAGTCATGCTGGACCTGCGTATGTGCCCTGTGGGAGGCAGCAGGGATGTTAAGTGAGGAGAGTCGGTGGGGACAGAATGTGAAGGGCCTAGAATGCCCTGCCGCGAAAGCTCCACGGCACCGCACAGCAGAGAGCCACGGTGGGCTTCTGAGCAATGCAAGACTTCACCAAAGCTGTGCTTTAAGGAAGTTTGTCCTGGGACCTCTGTAACAAATGGATAGGCAATACGTATTAGAATGAGAAAGATGAATTTGAAGGCTACCATAATAGTTCAGGTAAGGAACCTGACATCGTGTGGTTTCGGTGGGACTGGGAAGAGAGAAGCATGATGAAGTTAAAACAGACAGTAGCAGATGGCACATTCAAAGGAGGTGGAGGAAGAGGGCGACAGAGGCTCTGGGGAAACTCTTCCCTTCTTTTGAAATTAAGTGCAAGAGGAAGATTCAGATTCTATGAAAAATGAAATAGAAATGTAAGATTTTCATAGAAAAACGAATCAGTTTTTAACATTTAGTTTGTGTTTTATTTTCCCCTTTTTTAATTAAAAAATCGAAAACTTTATTCAGCTTTACAATATATTAATTTTTTGCCATGTTAGCTCTCTTTCTATGTACACACAATTATTATTATTTTCTTTTTGCGGAATAATGTGAAGGTAAATTGCAGATACCATGTTACTTCCCTTCTACAGTATGTTATCTTCTAATGATAAAGACTTCTGCTACATAATCTAGTTTGTGTCTTGATGCAAAAAGTATCAGAAAGAATGGGATGTTAATGAGCTGTGACTTGCTGAATGACAGAGAGTACATGAGTCTATCATGTTCCCCCAAAGGATGGTGGTGCTGAAGAGTAAGCTTCTTATAGAAGATTGCCAGCTAAAAAATGTAGAACAAAAATAATAGAACTTAGAAAGTTTTCAGTATTGCACCCAGAAAAATAAATGACTGATTCAGACAAAAATCATCAGTGGAGATTAATACTATTGAGTGAGAATTTGTTAGGAATCCAAGAGTATATGGTCTCAAAGTATCACACTATCTTACCAATTGGTAAAACTTAACATTCTCAGTACGGAAACAAATCAACACTATGCACCTCCTTTCATGATGCAATGAAAACTACACAATGTTACACAAAACTACAAAAATGCTTAGAGTATTTTTGCCCAAAATGTTTAACTTAAACCTTAAAATGAAGAAAAAATCAGAAAAATCTCAATTTTAGAACATTCTATCTTAAAAATGACCTGAATCCTTAAAAAATGTCATTGTTATGACATAAAATCTATAGTAAGGACTATACTAGATTAAAGGAAATGAAACAGACATTATAAGTAAACAATGAGCAATCCTTAATTGGAGCAAAGAAAACCCAGTATAAATAAAGGGCATTAAAATAATAATGATAATAAAAACAATTATTTGGGGCATTTGAGACTCTAGAAAAGACCATGTTTTTAATGTTCATTTCTCTAAATATTTTTAGTGTCAATGTATACAACACAAAATGCATTATAATTATTGATAAAATAATATTTAATTGAGGCAAAAATTTTTAAATAAAAATACGTAGGTTGCAATCTATCTATGGTGAAAATAATTCTCACGAATGTTTTGGTATCAAGCAAAATAGGATTACATGCTCAAAGGAAAGATGCAGAGGAAATAGGACAAAAAAATTTGTATCTCTAGTCAGATTATAAAAATATAATTCTGAAAATGAATTAGACAAAGATAATAAAAACAAAGAGCAACATAACAACAAAAATCCAAATGGAGTAATCATACTCATTAATATAATTGTCAAAGTTTGAAATAATATATTGACATATGAATTTAGGGAGCATGTTAAAATAGTAAGTCATAACCAACTGTGATTTTCTCTAGAAATGCCGGGTGAGTCAATGTCAAAGAAATCTATGTAGTAATTAACCACCATAGCGACACAAAAAATAACTTATAGGTGTTTTAAAAAGCTTGATGTAATTTATTTTATGCTTTTTTTTTTTGCAGTTTTTGGCCCGGGCTGGGTTTGAACCTGCTACCTTCGGCATATGGGGCCAGCGCCCCACTCCTTTGAGCCATAGGCGCCACCTACTTTATACTTAAAACAAACAAACAAAACGAGACAGAGTCTCACTTTGTCACTCACAGTAGAGTGCTGTAGTGTCAGCTCACAGCAACCTCAAACTCTTGGGCTCAAGCGATCCTCTTGAGTCACCCTCTCAGGTAGCTGGGCTACAGGCATCTGCTACAACACCTGGCTATTTTTAGAGACGAGGTCTCACTCTAGCTCAGGCTGGTCTTAAACTCCTGAGCTTAGGTGATCCACCTGCTAGGATTACAGGCATGAGCCACCATGCCTGGCCCTAATTTTATGTTTTTTAAATAAAAGAGCAAAACATAAAGAAATGGCAAGCTTAATAAAAATGATTCATCATACAAAAGTTTACCATTATGACTAGTGTCAAAATGGTAAATACACAGAAATCAGGGAACAATCCCACTCGTACCTTATTTAATATTTTCTGGAAGTAATAGCCAAATTAAATCAATGGAAAGTAATTAAAATTATGAATATTCACAGATCATAAATTTTTCTATATGAGAATTCCAAGAGAATCAATTAAAAATTATTGGAAAACACATGAAAATTTATTAAGGGGGCTGAGTTCAAAATTAATAAATGAAATTTAATAATGTAAGTAATCATCAGTTAGAGAATATAATGAGAGAGATATGTTCCACGATAGGTCTTTCACTTAAAAGGACAAAAATGGTTAACAGAAGAAAAGATACTCAATCTCAGTCAAAATTAGATATATAAATAACAGCAGTAATAATAACAAAGCAAGTAAAAAAATGTTTTACTGATCAGATTGGCATTATATAACAAAAAATGTGAGGTAATACTTAAATGGTGAGGAAGAAGTGGGGAAATAGGAAGTCATCTTTTTGACCAAAAGTGGTAGTGTAAGTTGATTTAATGTTTGGGGACAGCAAATTGACAACAGCTAACAAAAGTTTAAATATAAATACACTTTGGTGAAACAATTTCTAGTCTTTGAATTTAGCCCTAGATACATTGGTTGTAATAATGAAAAACTGGGAACAACCCCAATGCTTATCAGACTAAAATTTGTTCAGTCAACTAGAGTACATTTGTGTAGTGGAAATTAAAAAAATGAAACAGATCTCTATTGTTTTGGAAAGATATCTAGGTCACCATAAGGATAAAATTCAGGATGTAGGATAATGTGCAAATATGAAAATTTCACATAAAAATAAAAATATGTTGGGTACATATGTGAACACATATAACATATATATATATATATATATATATATTTTTTTTTTTTTTTTTTTTTTTTTTTAGACAGAGCCTCCAGCTGTCGCTCTGGGTAGAGTGCTGTGGCCTCACAGCTCACAGCAACCTTTAACTACTAGGCTTAAGTGATGCTCTTGCCTCAGCCTCCCAAGTAGCTGGGACCACAGGCGCCGGCCATAACACCTGGCTATTTTTTGGTGTAGTTGTCATTGTTGTTTGGCAGGCCCGGGCTGGAATCGAACCCACCAGCTCTGGTGTATGTGGCTGGCACCTTAGCCACTTGAGCTAAGGCACCAAGCCATACAGCATATTTTTATGAAATACGGTCTATATCCATTCTGGCCAGGCTTCGATCTGTTTACTTCACTAGTGGTTGAAAAAGTATTTCAAAGAGCAAATCTGAGCATACCAATCTCTTTAGAGAACTTTCAATGACTTTTAGAATAAAGAGGCACAAAGTCCTTTATCTGGACTGCAATGGGTAAACTTTTTCTGGAATTATTTACAAAAATTTATTTACTAAAGAAGGAATGGTATGTTTAATTTTTATCCTGATCCACCCTTACGGTCTAACGTTAGTGGCCCTTTATTTTATAATAAAAAGTGAAAATATTTTATGCTGCATAATTGGCCTTGTAGGACGGTGTGTGTGTGTTTGGTGTGGGGGCAGCAACTCGGTGAGATGATGTTACATGTCCATCTGAAGGCACAGAGGTAAAGACTAAGGATTATATATCTGAAAGTTGTCGATTTAAAGGTGTTAATGAAATTGCATAAAGTAGAGGAAATCACTTGGGGAGAGCACAAAGAGAAAGACTGGAAGACATCTGAAGAGCAGACAGGCTTGTTTATATTTACTTTAGTGAAGGGAAGAAGAGTAAGTAAAGGGGGCAGAAAAGATGCTTCAAAGAAGTGGAGGAGCCAGTTCAGTCCAGTGTAATTTAAATCAAAGGGAGAGCTTGAAGATAAAAAGTTTCCAGAAGAGTCCTGAAGATAGGAGAGAGATGGGAGGAGCACTAATATCCTCCTGGATCCAGCTCTTTGGCTGTTGCTTTCCTTTTTTGCCAGCATGTTCTTGGTGAAATTTGTTCAGTGTCCCTCTCTCTCCCAGAAGTGAGCTCACGCAGTAATAACTTACATAGATAGGCCCGGAGTCCGGGCCTTTTTTCGGAACTCCAGACCTATACGTCTAGATGCTTATTTGACATTTCTCTTAGATGTTTTAATGAGTTGAAAACTCATGTTCTTGCTTTTCCCAGTGTTCACTTCCCAGGGAATAAGACCGCGATTTACGTACTTGGGCCAAGACAGAAGCCCAAGTGATATTATCAACACCCTTTTCTTCTTACCCTTCCATTTCCAATCTATAGTCAAAATCTATTTATTTTACCTCCAAAATATCTCTCAAGTTCATTCACTTTTTTCCAACTTGACTGCTATCATATTAGCCAACTGATTCCCGTTCCTCTCCAGGATTGCTGTTGTAACTTCCCAGCAGGCCGGCATCCATTCTGGTAGCCTCCGATCTGTGTACTACAGTAGTGGCTGAAAGAGTATTTCAAAGAGCAAATCTGAAGGTATCAATCTCTCTAGAGAACTTTCAATGACTTTTATAAAAAGGGGAACAGAAGTCCTTCATCTGGACGGCAATGTCCTAAAGTTGTCTCACATTTGCCTCCTCCCTGCAGTCACCTTGCACCACATCCCATCCATAAAGAGCTCTCGGGCCCTTGTCTGTCCTCCTTTTCAGTAATCACAGTTGCAGGTTTGCAAGTATCTGTGTGATTATTACTCTGTCTTCACCAATAGACTGTTATGTCTATGAATAGAGGAAAAAGTCATTTCGATCGAAACTGTATTCTTAGAACCTCGCATGTGATATTGTTCAGTACATATTTTTGAGTTAATGGAAAATGAACAAAAGCAAAGCGGAGTTTCAAGAGGAAAGGGTGTGTGTTTTAAATGAGAGATCTTAGAGGGTGATAGTAAACAGTACTGAAGCCAACAAATTTGAAAAGCGTTGATTTTTAGAGAATTCCAGAAGCACCTGGAGTTATGCGAAGGTGAGTATTGGTAAGAATATCCAAACAGATAGATTTGGAGTTTGTTTTAAAAAGGGAAGGACGTGAGGAATAGACATCCTGTGGGATTAATTCTGAAGAAATGCAGGGTATAGGGGTCTGGGGTCTCAATGAAAACATCTGTATTAAAGCAAAAGAATGAGATTTCTGGAAGGATAGAGGATTGCGGTCCTAAAACTTTCATTTTGGAGTTTAAATGTGTAGAAGTGGAGTGAGGTTTAGGAGTGGCCACGGGAACTGGTGTGTATGACGGGGAGGGTTGTGCTCTGGAGCCTGTGTACCTGCTCCCTGAGAACTGAAGAGGCCGTTAAAGTCAGTCTGCTTCCTTGGTGTTACCCGAGACTCAGCATCTGTGCAATAAATATTTTAGGTTAAATTGGAGTAAAGCCCTATTTTTCAAAAATTCTCTGACCTGGGGTTTTCCAGCATCTCTCTAGATTCTGCCTTACAGTCACTACTGAATAAATCCTACTTCGTTATGACTTCTTGGGTGAATAATTAGTATTTGTTAATGCATCTATTTCTTTATTCCTTTATCCCAAGCAGTGGGATCAAGGAATGATATACATGGTGTGAGATCATCTGGTGTGTTTTCTACTACTGAGGACTTTAAGAATTAAATTGCATTTGTAGTCAATGAGCAGCAAATACAATTTTGTAATTATGACAAAAGTTATAACGATAAATCTGGGAGCAGATTTTTAAAGCATGTTTCTGGTTCTTGGGAGGGATTTTCAACTGGAGCAACTGCAGGCATCATCAAAATTCCACAGCATAATCACCTGGGGACTGTGAAATGCGGATGACTAACCTCTGGAAATGCACATGCAAGCAGTCAGACTCGTATGCTGTGAGTCACAGAAGCATGGACTCAGAGTCAGGGGAAGAACACCCAGGATAATCTGCATATGTTCAGAGAGACTGAGTGAGAAGTATATTAACAACACCCAGTTCTATCAGGAATCTTGTGCCAATGGTATTTCATCGACTCCAACTCAAACTAATGGTATCAAGAATTAACTGCAGGATCTTAATAAAAATCTTTTACCATTGAAAATATCTACTTCCATCTAGAGGTATTAAATTTGATGGCAATAAATGCTTTGCATAATGGAGTATATAGGAAATTATTTCTCCAAGTGTCTTTAAAATGTGGATTTTTAGGCTTCATTTTGTCCTGTTAAGTCCATATTTCTAGCAGGCAGGGCCCAGGAAATGATATTTTTCATAAGTGCCCAAAGTGGATTGGATGTACCTGAAAGTTTGAGAACTTCAGATGTAGAAACTTGGTTAATAACATTGTATATACTTGAAGCTGTCCTGGTGCACGCATTACAGTAAATAGTACTTTACCATTTTCTTTACAAATGAGTGGAGACACAGTGATTCTGGGAGTACTCTATCATTTAAGCTGTGATTGCCAGTTCATGACATTCTCAGCAACGGGAAGCAATCTGAATGTTGCTGTTAATTACAGGAAATTTCTTGACAAAGAGGGAAAGAAGATGAGCTTTGGAGTTAGACAAAATCTAGATCCAATCCTGCGTCTTCTCCTGTGTGACTGTGGCCAAATCACTTATTGTTCGTAACTCTTTGGTATCCTCATTTGAAAAATGGACATAGTATGTTGAATAGTCAAGCAAGGGTTTACAGGAATTAAAGGAGGGGAATAAAAAAACCTGATGTTAGTGTACTGCCCGTGGTTCAATCAGGATGAAAGGAGCTGTGAAGAGAAGTGGCAAGAGATACAACCAGAGACCTGGTTTTGAAAGGTTTACAGTTGATGGAGTCCTCTGAGCTTGATAATACAGCGTGGGTAGTCATAGTAGTATTGTATTAGTTTTCCAAATCCCCCAACATTGCCTTGTAGTCTTTATTTTATTAGATATAGCTGAAGGATTTTCTGCTCTCTTCTTGAATAATCTCAGCCCCATTTAAGCCAAACCTCACCATCGAAGGTTTGGTGCTAACCCACCCACGCAACATGCCGGCCCTGCGGCATGTTTTGGGAACATTGCTTTGGGAACATGAGGGAGCAAAGGCAGTGCTAATCTTATAAGAAGGGTCACCAGTGACAACTTGAGCCCTCCCGGTGGAAGCTGCGAGGGAGTCAGAGTCACACTCACGGAAGCAGCAGGCATCAAGCACTATTTACTGAGCACACACTGTGCTGGGTGTTGAGGGTATGAATGTAAGTGAGGTACGTGGGCTAACCAGCCAAGTCTATTGGGGAGTATGTGTATGTAAAAATGAATGAGAATATTCCGTGACAACTTCTGTAATAGAACGTTGAGCAGTTTTCTGGGGGAGAAAACACTGACTTGTTTTAAAGGGCGAGAGGAGCCTTCATAGAGGAGCGAACGTTCGAGATGGCTCTTAATGAGGTGGGGAGGATGTCTGTGCCAAAACCTGGGGAGCTGAAAGAGACAGGACTAGGCAAGTGGCTGTTGGTGCTGGTGGCTTTGCTGTAACTAGCCCAGCCTTATTGTATTCCAGTAGGAGACACAGGTGACCTTCCTTCTCCAGCTGTGGAGTGGGTGGGAAGGGCCTCGCAGGGCCGGCATGTTGCGTGGGTGGGTTAGCACTGTCTTCCTTCTCCCGTTTCCTCACCAGCCCACACCAGGATTCCTTCTCTGAAGACCAGGTGCTACTCATGCTGGCTTCACAGTCGGTTTATGTTACACATATGAAACATCTTAGGATACTCTGTGATTAGGTGTTTTCTCCTTAGCACAAGTTGAAAATGACAGGCCTGATGAGAAAGCTTCATATCCATTTAATGTACACAACCAGAACCGCAAACGGCACTTTTAAATGCTAGGCATTCCTCCTCAAACATTTGCTTAACATTTTATTACTGTTGCTTATCTATGAAGCATCTTTTTTTCCAGAGGACGTTCTCAGCCTGTGTGTGTCACTGTGTGTGCAAAGGTGCAGGATGGTTCCTGTGTGTTGAGGCAAACTCCTCATAGCACGTTTAACAGTGAAGATTCTCCTTCTCTGATTGCTTTTCTGGTTTATTGTTAAGATTTTTGGATTTTGAAAAATGTCTTATTGGGCTAGATATCCCATTTTGACATATCCACATCTTTCTCCATAATACTAGAAATAGAAGTGTTTTGGCACTGGATGAGGCCCTACCCATTAGATCTCTGCTTGAGCCAATATTCTCTGCCAGGATCCTTGGTAGAAAGCAGTTTGGCCTTCACGAGTTACTTCCTCTCTAAAGAGAGCATTTCCCAGAGGTCGTCTTTGTTGTGAGGCAGGTGGTACAAACAGGGCCACAACCCCATGGGATAGTGTGGTCTCAGTGCCGGCTGGCACCTGTTCCTCAAAATGCCCTCTTCTCCCCCCATACTCAGATGCAACTGACACTCACGTGGGGAAAGAATTCCTGCCAAATATTTAAACAGAGAAAAGATGCTGACTGTAGAATAATTTGACAAAGTGATGGATAATAAATTTATAGAGACCTGTCAGTGAAATTTAGTAATTTATTTATTTATGTAATAAACACGGATTGAATTCTTATTATGTCTCGAGTGCTATGCTGAGTGTTGGGAGTCTCAGATACCCATACAGAGGTCACAATCCAGAGACCTTGACGCCTTTGTGGAGAAAATGAAAGCTTATTTTGTATTTCATATGTACATTATTTATTTTTCTCGAGTCAGAGGAGCCCAACTCCTAAGCTAGGAACTTGGAGGGGTGAAATTTATTGCAAAGAGCTTCTAAAATCTTGTATTAACTCATCATTTTCAATAGTCTAAATGACTGATACTTCTGCATTTATGTATCTTCCATTCATTATTTCAAATAAACAATTAAATGCTTACAAATTCTTACACATAATTTTCAGATATTTATAAAAATTATCCCATTTGTGAAATATTTAAAAAATCAATAAAATGTAAATTAAATCAATTGTAATTTTGGTCATTGTCTTGATAGTTATTAACAGTAATATTATAATCCAGCGGAAAAGCTTTTATGTAAATATAAACTACATAATAATTTAAAAGGAGAATTTTGTGGTCTAAAAGTATAAACCACTGAGAACCACTGATTGTTTTAAGTTCTAAAATAAATGAGCCTAACACATAGTTTCTAAAACAAATAATGATTTAATAATATTAATTTTTTTTTTTTTTTTTTTTTTTTTCAGTTTTTGGCCAGGGCCAGGTTTGAACCCACCCCCTCTGGTATATGGGGCTGACACCCTACTCCTTTGAGCCACAGGTGCCACCTTTTACTAATATTAATTTTTTCCCAAAAAAATAAAGTGTTTAATATTTAGTACTATTCTTTAATTTATACCACTAGTATTTACTGAGTCTCTAAAATTAGATGCTACGTTGTTAAATTTTCTAAAATCCAAAAATAAATACATGCATTGAAATAATCCCCAATGATATTGATTTGTAGTTAAATAAAGGGATACAAGTACTGAAAGTGAAAATTAATGAAGTTCTATTGGTGTGATTATTTGTCATATGCATTTTAGTGCAATAGAGGCAACAGATCAAAAGACTTTCCAATTTAATGACACTAGCTGAAAACCTTAACTAAATTTAAAGTATATTTTATATGAAACATTCACTTTTGCATTCTTTATGAAATGACTCAATCATCATCTTTTGAAACATCTTTATTTTTAAGGATGGAAAAATATGATTGATTTACTTGTTCTTGAACTTCAGAATGTTGTGATTCTTAAAACCGAAGATTATCAAAACTTGCTAAAATATAAATGGATGCTTTAGTGTTCTGGGTTATGTCTGGAACCAGCCAATACTTTATAGCAAGGAGTACATTAGTAGATGGGGACAGTCTTATCTATCTTCTCAATGCAACTGCTTATGTACTGAAGGGCCTGTTGGTTACTAGCGGCTATTAATACATGGAGACGGTGCCTGCAGATCCAGCCAGGTAGTGACCTTCCTGAACAGTGGACAGATTGATGGTGAAGGTGATGCACACAAGGGTTTCCCAGACCCCCACGTGAAAGCAGCATCAGGACAAACTGATGTTATATGGTTAATCCTTTCAATTGGGATGAATATTTGATTTAAATAGTTCAGTCCTCATTTTCAAAATGATTTTGAAATTAGAGACATTACTAGAAGCTGAAGAGAATTTCTTTTACTACCTAACTGTATATTTGTTGCTTTAGAGATCCCTTCTGGATATAATCAATGCTACCTCACCCTGAGCTTATGATGCCTATACCTGTTGAATTGGAATAAAATTTGTGAAATTGGGAAGAAATTGACTATTGTTCTCTTTCCACTGCTATGTTATTATCCTGCTAGTCACTACAGTAGCTTTACATCAATATTACTATAATTTTGCTAAATTAATAGGCCAAATAAATGTATGTTCTCAGCAAGAACTTGTTAAACTTGTTTTTCTTTTGTTCTAAAGTAGGTGTGTCCAATTAGTCTAACTTCATTCTCTTAATTTGTTATTTCTCTGGACCAGCTTAAGTTCTTCACATAGAACTTAGTTTTGAAGACAAAGTATTTGTCTTCAAAAGAGAAGTTAATTTTTTTTTTTTTTCCTAAGACAGAGTCTCACTTTGTTGGCCTTGGTAGAGTGCTGTGGTGTCACAGCTCACGGCAACCTCTAGCTCTTGGGCTTAGGCGATTCTCTTGCCTCAGGTTCCTGAGTAGTTGGGACTACAGGCACCCACCACAACACCCAGCTATTTTTTGTTCCAGTTTGGCCAGGGCCGGGTTTGAACCTGCCACCCTTGGTATATGGGGCCAGTGCCCTACTCATTGAGACAAAGGTGCTTGGATTCAGACCCAAGAGAAATTAATTTTTTAATTCGTTTGTGACATTATAAATGACTCTTTCTTGGTAGTATTCAAGAAGTTAATTGTTACAAAGTCTTCCATGGGTTTTAAAGAAAATTATATCTTTAGCAGAGTTGCCATGTGTCTGGGTCTCAGAGTTCTTTTCCACAAAGTAGAAATGGTACGTTAGATGAAATGAGATTATTTCTAGCTCTAATAGTTTGGGAGTCTAGGAAATAAATATTTTTGTAATAAGTACATTTTCATATAAATTTAAGAGAAAGAAAACTTCGGAAATGCATTAGGAAAAGCTGTACAGTTGATTTTTATTGTATCTTGTAATTCCAATGTTTTATATTCAACAAGAAATAATACATTAATTGTTAACATCAATTTATGGCATTAAGATAGCTCAGGCCATCTTCAACGTTGGAAAAAATTTTGTCAGCCAAATATTCACATTTCCTATGAATTTCATCTTGCAGAAAATAAGAGTATGGAGTAGAGGGAACCAGAATCACGTTGATTTTAAAAACCTATGAAAAGTCTTAAACTACCCATAAACAGCAATGTACTTTGTTTTATGAACATCGGACATAAATGTTTCTGTGATTATCTGTCATATCTGCTGCAAGCGAGGCAGCAGATCAAAAGATTTTCAAATTTTAGTGAAGTTTAAAGTATATTTTACATAATATGTTCACTTCTTTTGCCCTCTTTATAAAATGAATCAATCATCACCTCTTGAAACATCTTTACTTTTAAGGATGTTATATTGTGATGTCCAGTTACACACGTCTGATGTAGGGTAGGGCAGGGAAGTAGCCGAGGAGTGTGGATTCAGACCCTGGTGCAATCAGCCTGTGTGCCCTGAGAAAGTTATTTAACTTTTCGATGCCTCAGTTTTCTTATTGGCAAAATAGGGCTAGTGTCAGAACCTACCTAATGGTGTTAGGAGAATGACATGATTAATATATGAGCCAGGCATAAAGCAACGCTGAATAAATGTTGGCTGTTAGGATTATAACACAGAAACACGCATAATGTGATAAAGAGTACATCTGTCTTATCTAAATTTCCATTACTTTATAAATGTGTGGTTAAAAAGTAAATTACTGTTGTACATGATACAGTGCAAAATTCAGATAGCGAGTTCCTTGCTCTGGCATGTGCATTTATTTGTATTTTCCTCCGTGCCTTGTGTGTGCACTGGGTCAGCATGTAAAGGCATCGCTTGTGACAGGTTGTGGTAAAAGGGATTAAAGGGACTGCCTAGAGCATCTGAATTCCTCCCTAGGTGGCTCCTGAAATTTAGTTGAGTGCTGCCTCAGTCTTTTTCCCTCTCTAGTGAACAATGAGCTGTAAAACTGGTTCCAGGGCTGGGGAGGGAAGATAATGGTGTAAGTAGCTTGGGTGAGCAGGCCATTGCCCCCGGGTGTCGGCTGGGCAGGGGCAGAGGCGGAGGGTGGAGAGGTAGCAAGGGGTGGAGAAGTCCCGGGACAGGCGGAGACCTGCACTCAGACTCTGGGCTGGGCTGTCTCGAGGGGTGGGGAGGCTTCCCTGAGATTAGGCAAGTTCGGTCCTTGAAAGGATGAGATGCGGTCTGAGAGTATGGGGAGAAAATGCTGAAGTGTGGGATGCAGTTCTGGGAGGATCACACCTGACCTTCGTAGGGAAAGAGGGCTGGAGGAGGCAGGGGGAATGGTGAAAGAAGTTGGGGGAAAGATAAAAACCAAAGATTGGAGTCAATCAGCAAACAATTTGGAGGCATCAGACCCCTTCTGACAAATGACATGTTAATACTCCTTAGGCTGACCAAGAGCTAAACTGAACAATGACAAATCTAAGTGAGGTTGCTATTCGTGGATTGCACTGTTAGCCATGTATAGGAAGCAAAAGTTGTCCTGCATTAATTAGGAAAGTCCAAAGTTTGGTTTCTGTAGCTGAGGATAAGCTTTGTGTAAAAGCAGTGTTCATAATGAACCAGAGTGTGATTTTCAGTGTGAATTATTCAGGGATTGTTCTTAGGAGGGATTGAACCACCCAAGGAACTAGCCAAAGCTGATAGTTACCCACTAACACTGATCGACTGTGGACAAGCCAGGAAGACTAGTCTGTGGGGGAAAAACGGTGAACAAGTGGTTCTGACTTTTTAAATTATAATTGATCGTTTGCCAGAACGGACTCCCATCTGCTAACACACAGCCCTGCATCACCTTAAAAGACCATCCTCTCAAACCTCGAGCATTTCTGAGATTTTTTTTGGGGATTTCATCCAAGGGTTCACAGGCAAGACTAGGCCTCAGGATGCAGCCATCTGGGGTAAAGAAAAGAGAACGTTGTCCTCTCTTATTACAGAGGAGTATGAAATTAATGATGCTTTGTAATGTCTTTCAGAGATGAAGAATTTGTGCTGCTGTCTTCCTAAATCTCAGGCCTGGGTGAGCCAGGAAGAAGGATGAGTGACACACACGGACTGTTCTCGGGTGCGTTTCACTCTCCCAAGACCAAGGCTTTGTTCCTGGGATGAGCTATGTCTGCCTGTCTCTTTCTTTAAGATGAAGTCTCTGGACTGGATCGGTGGCTCACACCTGTAATCCCTGAACTCTGGGAGGCTGAGGCAGGTAGATCACTTGAACTCAGGAGTCTGAGACCAGTCTAAGCAAAAGTGAGACCCACTTCTCTACTAAACATAGAATAACTAGTTGGGCATTGTGGCAGGTGCCTGCAGTCCTAGCTACTTGGGAGGTTGAGGTAAGAGGATTGCTTGAACCTTCAAACTTGAGTTTGAAGTTTCTGTGAGCTATGATGCCACATCACTCTACCCAGGGTGAGAGTGAGAATCTGTCTCACACACATACAAAAAAAAAAAGTCTTTGTGTCCTTTTGCAGCTACATATTGATTATCATAAATGAGACCTTTTTAAAATGACTTCACTTGATTATAAGAAAAAGTTTTAAATGGTACAAGAGGGAAATAAATAAAAATGATATCAGTTATTTGATTCCAGAGCTTCTAAAGCACTTTTTCTCATAGAGAAATGCTCTTTTTAGCATTTAATAATCTCAATGGATAAACATATGACTACATAAACTGTATCCATGCCTTTTGTGGTTTCTCCTAAAATACAAGGGCTGCTGACTTGTGGAAAGCACACATGTGCATGCAGGGAAGGCTGCTTTCGCTGGCCTGGTCATGTGCTCTGGGTTCAGCACGGATGGGATGGGCCCACCAGAAGGTCAGGTATGCACCAGAGACCGACAAGTACCTGGGAGAACCCACCCTAGACAAAGAGTAAAGATGACAAGTTTGGTCCAGATAACAAAAGACTGATTGCCAGAGAGGAAGACCAATCATCAATACACCTTTCTGTCCAATATAAACATTTATCTTTTGACCTCAATGTATGCTGAGGTGCTGATTGTAAAATTAAAATGATTTTTTTCACTAATGCCTATAAAACACTGATTGCTGGTAATACTGATACATGTTCCCAGCTGCAAAAAGTCTGATAATTTTTTGCAGAATCCACTGTAGTGTCTCCATTTGGATGATTGCAGACACTTTTGGGATTCCAGGAGGAGATGGCAGTGAATGGCAGAAGATAATGATAACGCTGCAAGAGTAGCTTGTCCCTGAGCAATGTATCCAACAGGAGAAAATACTATGGTGGCAGTGGTGGGGATACAGCAAGGAAGAAACTGGTAGGTACTTGATACATTTATGAGCACACATGAGATATCCTGGCAGTTCTCAAACACAGCTGGGGTACAGATAGATTACCTCTTGTAACAGCTCAGAAACAAGAACCAACAAAACAAGTATAGGAAAGGTTCATGTGCAGGGCTGCTCAAACCTTTTCCTCTAATAGATCAGTCATTTAAAGACATCTATTGAATGAGATTCAAATGTATTCTGTGTATCCAAAACTGCCATATGTCTCTCCTATAAGAAGAAATACATAGGATGGCAGAGAGACATCTCTTTACAAGAGAAGACAACAAATAGCTATCGGGTCTCTATGGCACTCAGAGCTAGTTAGTGCTAGAATCTTTACCTAAACACCCTTTCCGCCATTTAACTTTGAGCAAAATAAATTTAAATTGACAACTAGGTCTTGATTATTAGCGTGGTACCCAATGAGTGAGCTACTTGTTACAGCCCCATAAGCATGCTTACATAAGGTTGTATTTCTAAAATAGTGAAAGGGGGGAGATTACTGGCTAGGAGAGTGTTGTTGGTATCTTGTCTTCAGAATCTGACTGACTCTCCCTACCCTCATCACTTCTAGTGCGCACAGTAGCACCTGCATATTCTTATCTTCAAAGGCTAAACCCTTTCTCTACTCTCTGACTTTGCTCCTGTGGTTTCCTCTTCCTTAAATATCTTACTTCAAATCATTATCTCTTTTCTCAGCCTGATAAATTCTTATTTTTTAAGATACACTTCTAATGTCTTCTCTTTACAGCCTTTCTTGACTACCTCAAAGAACTAGTGCCCCGATACCCATTTCCATCATAACATCTCACACATCTTTTATATGATTGCCTGTTAATCTGTCTGCCTCCATACTAGGTGATATTCTATCCACATGTTTCCCTGTGCCCAGTGAAGGGACAGGCTGGGGCCCATAGTAAATGTTCATGAATATTCAATGCCTGATTAACTGATTGAAGTAGGAAATATAAGAAGTAACTCAAGGTCTGTATTTTCTAATTCCTGCCTAAGTTGTTGTGTTTTTGTATTTGTAACATTTCGTCTTAGGACTGAGATGATTTGACAGAGATCTCTGATTAGGCATTTTAACTTAAAATAAAGATGATTTTGAAAAATGAGATTTCATTTCTGCCTTGTAATTCTAAGCCCTTGAGGAATAGCCTATTGAAAATAGATTATTGGCCAAATGCCCCAAATGAAAATTACATATTCTTTTCTAAAACCATATATTTATCAGTTTGGGAAGTAGGGCATGACTGTCTTTGCATTAACATTTTACTTTGATTCTTATCAAGTGCATCTAAAAAAGCATTACTATTGAACGGTATAGGAAATTAGAATAACAAATATATTTTTTTTCTTTCTAGAATGTTCTAGGAGAGCTGCTAATTCTGAATTCATCATGCATGTGGTTTGGGTGGGGCTACCCCTCCTCCTGCATGGAGAATGTCTACCTAAAAATAATGCTAATAGCAAGGATAGTAGTGAAGTGTCAGGTTGGGGAAAACAAGGGAAGGGAAGGTGAAAGAAGAGAAAAAGAGATGAGAGAAGAGAAAAGAAAAGAGAGAGACTGACCAAGCACTGATGATGCCATGGGAGTTCTAAGATCCAAGTCAAACCAAACCTTGCATTTTTTAAGCTGTATGAGCCAATAAATCTGTGTAAGCAAATTCGAGTGGTATTTAAGTTAATTAAGTTGTGTCATAATCAAAATTTCCTACCTATTAGGTTTAGGAATTCAAGATGGAGATTAGAGTCAAGAATCTAACTCTGTAGACTGATAGCCAGCACATAAGGAGATGGAAAATTTGCCTGAGATCACATATGAAACAGGAAACATGATGAACTGCAATAGTTTTCTTTCACCACTCTTGCCTTTCCCACATAAATTTCCCTTAAAACACTTAAGTTGAATCTACACTCACTGCGACTGAACCTATATTCACTGCCACACCTGTGTGTACACGCGCAAGTGTATGTGCATGACTACATGGACGGGAGAAATTCAGACAAGAGAACACCAAAGCAAGCAGCCCTCTAAAACTTTCTTTGCTTAAAGGTGGTACACTTAAGAAATACATTCTAAGTCCATGTGAACAACATATGCAAATGAATATTGGATATGAATGAACATAGTATTCTAAATAGAGGATATCCTATGATGCCAAAAAAAGTGGCAAGTTTTGGATAATTAAAGGAAGTAGCAGCATAAAATCTTGCAACTGAAAAGGAACTTTGATGTTATTAGATCAAGTTGTACTTTCTCATTCTCTGTATGATACAGACTTAGGTGAAATGAGTGACTCATCTTCTCCCCCAAATTTGAGATAGCATCAGCATCAGACTTACTCTCTTTCAAGTGTACTATCCATTACTCAATAAAATGCTGCAGAAGGAAATTATTCCCAAGAGGTGATATGTGGGCTAGACACTTGTTAAAATGTTTAAATAAATTAATCAAAAACTAATAACGTGAACAGTAGACTAAAAATGCTTTGTGTAGTCATTGTTGGGCACCACTCTGTTAGGGATGGGGGTACCGTTCACCCCATGAAATGCCGTATAAACACTGGATATAAGCTATCTCAGTATTTTACATGAGTTATCTCAAATCTCAATTACACTGCTAGGTTTAATCAAAGAAGTTAAAATTGTAGGGTTAAAGCTTCGTGAGAACCAGAAACTCTTATTCTTTGCAAACTATTTTATCTCCAGCATGCAAACCAGAATTAGTACAACTAGATACTCGATAAATATTTGTTGAAAAAACAAAGTGGTCAATGAATCACTCAAATCAAATTTTGAGTAACTATAAATCCCTTATTGATTTCAAGATGCCCTATTGACTCCTAGGCTCTGAGTTGAACAGAACTAACTAAAAATGAGGCAAAGAAGTTGTGCTTCAGCTGCTGTCTCTGAGAAGATCTCTTATAAAATCTTAACAGGGAAAACTAGTATGCATTTTTAACCAAATAGACATTTATTATCAAATTCTGCTGCTAAACATAATGCTATAAAACAAAAGGAAAACAACAAAAACTGTGCCCCTCTGCCACCCTGCCGAAGTAAAAATCATCCTACACCTAAAGTTGAATTTTATGAGCTCTTATTAGGTCTAAAATTATTGGTGAGTTTCTTTGACCTAACTGGTTTATAATTATTTTCAAATAGCAAAATAAGATTCTTATAAATCCTTCAGGGTAATCCAAGTGTTGCTGTGTATAAGGGAAAGTTATAGGAAAGGGCCACTTATCTGTTTTTTGAAACACAGATTTTAAGAATGTGGAATGGTACCGGAATATGAAACCAGTGGATAATAACTTAGATTTAATAGTGTTAAAAGCTTAATTTCCTAGGACAGTGTATAGAGTCTACAGGAAGGTCAAGGAGAGGTTATGCTAGTGAACCAGTTACCTGCCATTCATATTGCATAGTTATCAAAGGCCAGATATATCTGTCCTTGAGGAAAGAATTCAGGTACATTGTTGCTTCTAGGACAAATTTGCTTTTAGTTTTTGGAATAATGTCAGAAATCAAGTAGCAATCCATGATCAGTATGGAAGAATGGTAGGAGAATTTCAATATCAATATCTTACTCAGTACAAGCTTTGTTGAAATTCTGAGTTCTTTTTGGATACCTAACATGTAATAAATTCTAAGACTATAGAAAAATTCTGGAGGAGAATCATGTTGAAAGTTAGACTTAATGTTGATGAACCGTGTTTGTTCAATCTGAAAGTTAGACTGAAGAAAGGTAGTTATTTTCATGTCTATTCATTCGGCAAACATTTGTGAATTCCTACCATGGGCTAAGTCCTATTTTAGGTATTTGGAAGATAGAAGTAAACAAAATAGTTCAAAATCCCTGAGTTATTAGAGCTTACAATAACTGGTGGAAGGAGACAGACAAGAATACAATAATAAGGAAATTATATGACAGCTAAGAAGTGTTGAGTATTATAAAAAGGTGAGAGCAGAGCCAGGGGATTTAATGAGCAGAGACAGCCACTATTCAATAGGGGGATTGGGGTAAGCTGTACTGAGCACGTGATCTTTGGGTTCATACTCTGAGGCAGAAAGGGCAGATATCTGAGGGGTTGAGCATCTCAATTTGTGAATAAATGCATAATGAAGTTCAGGAAAAACATCTGGGCTTCAGACGTAAATTTGGTAGTCACTGGTGTCTACATGGCTTTTCGGGCCATGTGAGAAGTAGATATAATCAATGGTGTGTAGCAAGAAAGAAGAGGACCAAGGGCTGAGAATTTAATCTCAAAAATGAGAACTCAGGGAAAAGAAACAGGCCAGCCAAAGAATCAATGAAGTGGAGAATGGTAAGAGGAGAAAAACAAAAATTGTGGGACTCACGTGAGGAAAGCATTTCAAAGAAAAGGTGTCAGTTATATTGAATAATGTGGCAAGGTTACATGGCATGACTAATGAGAAATTAACCGTTAGTTGGATGCAGCTTCTGAGAAATAGGATAAAAGCCCGGTTGAAATGGGTTTAAGAGAGAATGAGAGGAGATGAAATGATGAAAGTGAATTTGTGCACCTCTTCCTGGGAGTTTTGCTCTAACGGGTAAGAGAAGTGGGGAGGTGGCTGGGAGGACAACTGAAAGGAGCAGATTTTTTGGCATGCTTACTTTTTTTTTTTAAGGTAGGAGAAATGGAAATACACATGTGGTTGGAAGGATCCAGCAGAGAGGCACAACTGAAGACAGAGGACTTTCGCTGTATCCATCAAGGACAGACCCAGAGGGAGTGCATGTT
This sequence comes from Loris lydekkerianus, assembly GCA_963574355.1. Lineage (NCBI taxonomy): Eukaryota > Metazoa > Chordata > Mammalia > Primates > Lorisidae > Loris > Loris lydekkerianus. Next base: position 2,027 of record CAUYPK010072542.1, on the reverse strand, counting down.
GACAAAACTCAGGGAGATTAAAGATAAATACTTGAAAGAGCTTCCTGATTGTACAGCAGTGAGACCAGAACCTGTTATCACAGGAAGTTATTTGGCATTTGAAAGGATTACCATAAATTATAATGTAACAAATGGTCATAGACTAAGTCCAGCACTGGAGCTGCTAGGGGACACAGCATGCTGAAGCCTGGCCTTTAGTTTTCAGCTGAGTTCAGGGTAGGAGAGCCCGCCATAGAAGTAGGAACCCCACAGCCAGGCTGGCTGGGTTGCCTCCTTGCTCTGTAGCTTACTAGCTGTGTGGCCTTGGGCAGTCTCTTCAGTTCTCTTTGCCTAAATGTGCACATTTATAAAAGAAGGTTATGGTAGGAAGTACCCCATACATCAGTTATGAGAATAAGTGAACTAGCATAGTTAAAGAAATTCCCGTATGTGGTACGTAGCGAGTTGTAGCTATAGCTGTTTATTAGCTATTATGAGTCCAAAGTTCAATTGAGGTAGATGAGAGTGCCGTGGCAACATGGAAGGGACGGTTGTTTGTTTTGATGTAGAGGTCATAGGAAGTCCCAGAATGCTTTGCATCAAGGGCACATTTAAATGGCCTTTGCAGAATGAGTCAGACTGACCAGGTAGTGTAAATCCCAGCTAGCCTGGTAAGTCCAGGTTCCGAGCTTAAGCATGCACGGTGTGCTTGATAGCAGGGTGAGCAGGAGTGTGAAAGGCCATGCTGGGAGGTTTTCCCTGGAGCCAGAACTGCAGGGCCTTGCCTGCCCTCTGCGGGGTTTGGAGTTGGTTCTCATACAGGCAGCTCTCACAGAGTTCAAAAGGGAATGAGTCCAGGGAGGAGAGCCAGAGTAAACTGGGGCGGCCCAGGTAGCAGGAGCTCAGCCTGTTTCCCCCCGCCTGGCCATCTTCCCCCAGCTCAGTGGCATCACAGGCCCTGTCTCCCGCATTGTTAGTTCAGTCCCTTGGTGGTGCCCTTCCGTCTTTCCCCATGTTCCACATTTGAACCTTTCCTCTTGCCTTTGTCACCTTCTGTGCCCTTTCCCTGACTATTACTTATCTTCAGAGAGTCAGCCTGGGCCCAGCTCTGAAATCCTTCCCAGCCTCTCTGGACAGACAGTAAGAAATCTTCCTGCAGGCATTCCCCGGGCAGAGCATTTATCCCATTTTATTTAGGTTTTAGTTTTAGCCTAAAAAACAAAGCAAAACAAAAAATGACAGAAGAGCAACAAAAGACACTCTAAACACTTGGGTTCTCACACGGTGTTTGGAACTCAATATGCCACCAGAGAGGCTGGATAAAGCAATAAATGGACAAATTAACAAGTGACTTTTAGTCCTTTAGGGGAAAAATTGATCAGAGAATCAGGAGAAACTAATATCGAGAATCCACAGAAGAGATTCAAGGAATTCACCTTATATTTTCTGGATTTATTCTTGAATATTTAGCTATGCTTGGGTTTCTTTTTCTTTTTTTTTTTTTTCTATTCATGTCTCTTGCCCAGTGATATATGAAATTATTGGGTCTTCAAACTAAGTTTTTTTTTTTTAATTAATCATAGCTGTGTACATTAATACAATCATAGGGTACAATGTACTGGTTTTATATATCGTTTGAAATGTTTTCATCAAACTGGTTAACATAGCCTTCATGGCATTTTCTTAGTTACTGTGTTAAGACATTTATATTCTACACTTAGGAAATTTCACATGCACCCTTATAAGATGCACTGTAGGTGTGGTGCCACAAATTACCCTCCCTCCAGCCATCCTCCCCACTCCCTTTCCTCTCCTTTTCCCCCATATTCTTGGGCTATAATTGGGTTATAGCTTTCATATGAAAGCCATAAATTAGTTTCAGAGTAGGGCTGAGTACATTGGATACTTTTTCTTCCATTCATGAGATACTTTACTAAGAAGAATACGTTCCAGCTCCATCCATGTAAACATGAAAGAGGTAAAGTCTCCATCTTTCTTTAAGCCTGCATAATATTCCATGGTGTACATATACCACAATTTATTAATCC
>CAUYPK010072541.1:0-58375 GCA_963574355.1 Loris lydekkerianus | reverse complement strand
GTGGGGCAGAACTTTGATGCTCAATTCCTTTAAATTTCGGACCGTGATTTGTGAGACATGCGGCCGGGCGTTGTCATGGAGCAGGATTGGACCTCTTCTGTTGATCAGTGCTGGCTGCTGCTGACGCAATTTTCGGTACATTTCATTGATTTCCTCACAAGAGGACTCTGCTGTGATGGTTAGGCCTGGTTGCAGAAAGTTATAGTGAATCACACCAGCCGCTGACCACCATACAGTAACCATGATCTTTTTTTTGGTGGGATTTCCCCTTTGGGAAGTGCCTGGGTGGCTCATCTGTGTCCAACCACTGTCCTGAATGTTTCCTATTGTCGTAAAGAATCCACTCTTCATCACAAGTGATGATCTGATCCAAAAAGGGATCGCTTTGGTTGTGCAAAAGCAATGAAGAACAAACCTCGAAATGTGACAATTTCTGCTGACCGTTTAAATCGTGGGACACCCACTTTTTGAGCTTTTTGACCTTTCCAATATATTTTAAACCATCAAAAACTGCATGGGAGCTGACACCCAGTTCTTCCGCCATCCCACGCACCGTTTGTGATGGGTCAGTCTCCACCAGGGTCCTCAAATCCTTGTCCTGGATTACTCTAGATTGACCACTTCGGGGCTCATCTTTGAGGCTAAAATTTCCGGAACAAAATTTTGCAAACCAACGTCGAATGGTGCGTTCATTAACACTATCATTGCCAAATGCCTGGTTAATTTTTCGGGCTGTTTCGGCAGCGCTTTGGTTCAATTTGAATTCGTAGAGAAAAATTGGCCGAAAATCGCTTAATGACATCATATAGTAATAGGCTTAAAAGAATAAAAAAAATTAAAAGTAGAAAAAAATGAATAGCATCAATGTATAGAGTACAAAATTCTCCATCGATCAGTATATACCACGACATAGTAGAATAAATATGTATTGAGATATGGAGCTACAAAAACACATGACATTAAAACAGACAAAACTTTTGAAACAATCTTTAGATGTTGACGGATTCTGACCTGCAGTAGAAGAAACTAAGGAAGAGATGAGATAAAATAGAGAAGCTTCTGGCTCAGCACCTGTAGCACAGTGGTTATGGTGCCAGCCACATGCACTGAGGCTGGCAGGTTTGAGTCTGGCCTTAAACCAGCTAAACAATGACAACTGCAACAAGAAAATAGCCAAGTGTTGTGGCGGGTGTCTGTAGTCCCAGCTACTTGGGAAGCTAAGGCAAAAGAATCACTTAAACCCAAGAGTTTGAGGTTGCTGTGAGGTGTGATGCCACAGCACTCCACCAAGAACACATGAGACTCTGTCTCAAAAAAACAAAAACAAAAACAAAAAACAGAGAAGCTTCTTGGAGACCCATGCCATGAACCAAGTGTTAAAATAGTTAGCAAAATCATGTTTTGTTTTTCTGAAAAGCAATCATATAGAATTTCAAAGTTTTCCTTATGCTTTTATGAGGCTATATCCTTTATCCTCATATCAAGATTCCTTTAAGAGTCGAATATGGATACTTCACACACTTCTAATTGTGAACAATGCTCTCAAAAAATGCCTTAACGAGAATGGGAAAAGATATTTGTATGTTACCAATCTGATAAATGGTTGACAACTAGAATCTATAGAGAACTCAAATTAATCAACAAAAAAAGAGCAAAAATTCCATATATCACTGGGCAGGAGACACAAATAGAACCTTCTCTGAAGAAGAAAGATGAATGGCCAAAAAACATGAAAAAATGCTTGTGGTCCTTAATCATCAGAGAAATGCAAATCAAAACCACCCAGAGATAGCACCTAACCCCAGTGAGAACAGTTCACATCAATAAGTCTCAAAGCTGCAGATAATGGCATGGATGTGGAGAGAAGGGGACACTCTTTGCTATTGTGGGATTGCAAACTAATACAGCCTCTTTGGAAAGAAGTATGGAGAATCCTCAAAGAACTCAAAACAGACTTTCCATTTGATCCTGCAATCTCATTACTAGGCATTACCCAGAAGAAAATAATTTTATTATTAAGGACATTTGAACTAGATTGTTTATTGCAGCTCAATTTACAATTGCCAAGACATGGAAACAACCTAAGGGCCTGTTAACCCATGAATGAATTAATGAACTGTGGTATACCATGGAATACAGAACTATGTGTACCATGGAATACTATTCAGCCATAAAATGATGGAGACTTCATATCTTTTGTATTAACCTAGATAGAGTTGGAAAACATTCTCTGTAGTAAAGTATCACAAGATTGGAAAAGCAAGTATACAATCTACTCAATACTAATATAAAGCCAGTACATGCACTAATATACGACCATACAGAGAAAAACTCCAATTTAATTCAAATTGGGGAGAGGGAGGAAGAGGAAGGCAAAAGAAAGGAGAAGGAAGGGGATTGGTGTGCTCTCACCTAACGGGCACGATGTAAGGGTATATGGCACACCTCCTGGGTGCAGGACACAACTACAGCAGTGATCCTACCTAACAAATGCAAACATTGTAATCATTTGTATCCTCATATTAACCTGAAATTTAAAAAAAATGCCACAGTCTCTACTTTAAATTTCTTGGAATATCGTTGCCTAGATTGTTTATCACAGCTCAATTTACAAGATGTAAACAATAGGAAATAGCTGTGTTCCAGAAAAGTGCACCAATCATCTTGTTTTAGTTTAATCATACTTCTCAGTTTTTCTTAGTCAACTTTTAGTCACAGACTGACATCGACTCTGAATTGGCTGGCACCAAAAAACTCTTTCAACCTATCTTCCTAATATATATTGCTAATGAAGTATGAAATATGTAAGACAAATGAAGAACAAGAATTTATTTCAGAAAGATGTACTGGGGAACTGAACAGGCTGAGAGACCCTTGGAGAACTCAATGGGAAGAGGAAGTCATTTTCTTAGGAAGAGTGGGAGGAGCTGTATAAGATCAAAGTCCTAAAGGTAACTGACTGTAAAGCAAATAGAAACCCTTCTGGCCCAGGTAAGTAACAGTGGGCTCCTGAGATGCTTGGGTAGAAGGAGACACTGGCCAGGTGATCATTACTCTGCCTGTAGCTTTTGCTCTCTGAAAACTGAGAAGTGAGGACAGTGGAGCACAAACCTTTAAATGAGCAGCAGTGTAGGAAGGGGTGGGGTTAGACTGCAGTTCATCTAAATGGTTTCTCATTTTTGAGATTCACTTTTTTCTTGAGTCCCATTAAAGTCATTCAGTGTCTTTGGACAACTTATCCAATTCCTTCTATAAGTGGACTTCTATGTCCTCATGAATGAAATAGCAATAGTAGTAAAACATAGCAAGCGCTATAGAAATGGCATTGTCTTCATCATAATCGTTACCATCATTACCAAGCAGAGCAATGAGATCAGGTAATTTACAAAGATAAGACTCTCCAAGAAACAAGGCATCCCTCATCTGCTGGTGAGTTCTTCAGAGCTACCAACTGAGGTGGAAGGTGAAAGAGGAGCAGGCATTGTCACATGGTGAGAGAAGGAGCAAGAGGAGAAAAAAAATTCTTTTTTTTTTTTCAATTTGAGAGCAGTCACTGTTTATTAACTGCCCAGATTACAAAAACAATCAAGGCAGATACCTTAGTTCATTCTTCTAGTAAGCCTATTGATTTGGTCTTCCCTGTTACCAGCATCTCCTCCTTCTACAAAGTGGGTTGTCTTTTTCTTCATTCCACCCTGCGGAGATGATAACTTGAAGGGCCACAAGAAGTTATTTGCTTCTTTGAAGAGTTTTCCAACAGTATAGATCTCATGAATCAGATCCTCCATGCAGATGATGCCATATTTACCAAGAAATCGTGCAATCAAACTGTTATCAGTCAATGCAATTCGTTTCTTATTGATATTGCCATAACCACGCTGGTAGATTAGCTCATTTACTGACTTCAGATTTAGGTACCCCCATGCAATATATGGTTCTGCAATCCTCAGCATGTTAATGGAAGCCTTGTTGAGCTTAACAAAAGTTCCATTGAAGATGTGGTGAAGGCGAAGAAGCTGCAACACCTTTTGGACCTTTGGACTCACACCATTGATACTTCTGATCCTGATGACAAATGCCAATTTGGGTTCTACAGGTATATAGAAGTTGCCAGCTTTTCCTGCCATCCTAGCCATACGAATCTCAGTTCTGTACAGCTGCCTGTATTCTTTATGATAATGCTTAGCTTTTTCATAGATAAGCTTCCTCCTTGATTTTTCGAAGCATCTTTTGGGCACACTTCTTTCTCAGATGTTTGATCTTCAGCTCTGCGAAATTCTTTCACTTTTTCTTAAGGGTTTCTGGCACAGCAGGAATCTTCTTTTTCTTCTCTTCAATACCCTCCATGGTTCCAACCGGAAAAGAGCGAAAAAACTTCCTGACATTGATCTTTACCTTGATATTTTTGGATATGACCCCTCAAAGCACAGACAACCAAAGCAAAAATAGTCTAATGAGAGTACATCAAAATAAAATGGTTCTGTACAACAAAGGAAACAATCAAGAGTGAGGAGAACTCCTGAGCTGGTCTTGAACTTGTAAGCTCAATCAATCCACCTGCCTTGGCTAGGATTACAGGCATGAGCCATTGTACCCAGGCAAAAGTAAATACTTTAATATAAATGTTATGATGGGTATAGAGATCTGCTATTTTTGATGTTCTGATAAATAGTACTTCAATTGTTTTTGGAGAAGTACTGAGTCGTTTTTTTTTGTTTGTTTGTTTTTTTGAGACAGAGTCTCAAGCTGTCGCCCTGGGTAGCGTGCCATGGTGTCACAGCTCATAGCAACCTCAAACTCTTGGGCTTAAGCAATTCTCTTGCCTCAGCCTCCCAAGTAGCTGGGTGCCCGCCACAATGCTGAGCTATTTTTTTGTTGTAGTTGTCACTGTTGTTTGGCAGGCCTGGGCTGGATTTGAATCTGCCAACTCTCGTGTGTGTGGCTGGTGTCCTCCCCGTTTGAGATATAGGCGCTGAGCCGAAGAAGTACTGAGTTTTTAGGTGGGTTATAATGTAACCCAGTCTAACCAAACAGTAAATCTTTAATGCTTTACTGGCAGTGTTTAGAACACGGAATTATTCTTCTTTCTTTTTTTTTTTAATTGAGACTGAGTCTCACTTTGTCACCCTTTGTAGAGTGGCATCACAGCTTGCAGCAACCTCAAACTCTTGGACTTAAGCAATTCTCTTGCCTCAGCCTCCCAAGTAGCTGGGATTACAGGCACCTGCCACAATGCCCAGCTATTTTTTGGTTGTAGTTGCCATTGTTGTTTGGCAGGCCTGAGCTGGATCTGAACCTGCCAACTCTGGTGAATGTGGCTGGCACCCTACTCACTGAGATATGGGCACCGAGCCTAAAATTTATCCTTTTTTTTTGGAGAGAGTTTTACTTTGTCACCCTCAGTAGAGTGCTGTGGTGGTCACAGTTCACAGCAACCTCAAACGTTTGGATGTAAGCGATTCTCTTGCCTCAGCCTCCCAAGTAGCTGGGACTACACATGCCTGCCACAACGTCCAGCTATTTTTACAGACAGGGTCTCACTCTGGCTCAGGATGGTCTTGAACCTGTGAGCTCAGGCAATCCACCCATCCCAGCCTCCCAGAGTGCTGGGATTACAGGTGTGAGCCACTGCGCCCTGGCAAGATAATTCTTTCTACTGTACCAGAGCTGGACGCCTGGAGCATTTGGCTGTTTAGGAGCCACCAGGTAGAGAGGGAAAGCAATATCAGGAGGAGGAAGAAAGGAAACAAGAGATTCGGAGGGGAGAGAGAGAAAGAGAAAGAGACACACCAATTCTGCTGATATTATTTAATTCCCAGAAGTGAAATAGTTGACCCTAAAAGCAAGATATATTCCTGTTCTCTTTGGGTACTTAATTCAAGAGATTCACTTTTTTGTTTAAATTAGTTTGTGTTAGCTGTCTGATGCTTGCAACGGAAATAATCCTAACTAAAACAATTATATTTAATAGTGAAAATAAAATACACATCCTAAAATCTATACAGGCATTTGATAAAATTCAACATCCACATCTAATTTACAAACAACAGAAAGAAGAATATTTTCCACAACTTGTTAAACACATCACAAACTGGTGGCCAGGATCAACTCAGGAAATCTATTATCATCTACTGAACTGTTCAAGCCAAAAGACTGGTTTCCATTCTTTCTCTCTCCTTCACCACCCACTTCCAATCCATTACCAAGTTTCTGCCCATTTTACTGGCAAAAGCTTTCTGTATCTTTCTGTGATCACTCTAGCACAAGTAACCAATAGTTCTTTCCTGAAGCACATGTTACTGCAGTAGGTTTCCCAGTTTCTACCTTGCTTCCCACTTCTCTGCACCCCCACTCACTGCAACCCCATGTAATCACCATAAAGCAGACATGACAAGCTTTAAAACATCAGTAGAGTCAGACTATTCAACTGTTCAATACCCTTCTACAATTTCTGAGTGCACAAGGATATCTGGCCTTTGTATACTTTTTCAAGAGCAAAGTCATATTCCTTGTTCACCAAGCACCAGTCACTCTTGTCTGCTTCCAAGACTTCCCCAAAGTTTTGCTCCCCTCCTTTGAGCCCTCATACATGATATTTCCTCTGCCTGGAATGCTTCTCCCCTCTTCTTTCTTTATTTATTTATTGCAGTTTTTGGCTGGGGCCAGCGCCTTTGAGCCATATGCACCCCCCCCCCGCTTCTTTCTTGTCTCAACTTACATCTCACCTCAAGAAGTACTTTCTCTATTATTCTCTCAACAAAATGTTATTTTCTTATAATCAATAGACTTATAATTATTTGTTTATCATAGTTATCTTTCTAAACAGTAAATCCTATGAGGGCAAGAAAACCATCAGACAAATTTAGAAAATGAAACATTTTATAGAACATTTTACAGAACAATTAACCCAGTCTCTTCATGGAATCAAAGGCATGAAAAAAAGGGAAGGAGTTGTTCATAAATAAAACCGAAATGCATGGATTTTTAGATTCAGACTCAAAACAAAGCAACTATAAAAAGACATTTTGTGAGCAATAAAGAAAATTAGAATACCCACTATTACCAAATATTAAAGAGTTACTGGCAATTTCATCGGAAATGATAACGGTTTTAAGAAATACCCTCATTTTTTAGGGAGGCATGCTGAAATATTTACAGGCAGAATATAATAGTATCTGGGATTTGTTTAAAAATACCCCATCCAAAAATAAATCTGAACATAAACCTCATATTTTACATGAAAATTAACTCAAAATGAATTACAGACTTAAATGTAAAATATAAAACTATAAACTTTTAGGAAAAAATAAGTGAAAATCTTTGAGATTTAAGGCGAGGCAAGAGTTCTCAGACTTACTATTAAAAGAATGAACCATAAGAGTAAAAACTACTAAATCTTCACCAGAATTAGAAACTTCTGTTCTGCTAAAGCTTGTGTGAAAAGAATGAAAATACAAGCTGTGGACTGGGAGAAATATTTTCAAACCATGTATCTGACAAAAAAACTAGTATGTAGTTTATATACTAGTAGCATGTTGATTAAAAAAAAGAAAAAAAAAGAAACGTTAAAATGCAACAGCAAAAAAACAGTAAAAGCAAGTAGTTCATTAGAAAATGAATGCTAAGACATGAAGAGATTCCACTGAGGAAGATATACAGAAGGCAAATACGTCCAGGCAAATATGTCCAACTACCATTAGCCATTCATGCCAATTTAATTAATTCCATTTAACCACACTATACACTCATCAGAATGACTAAAATGAAAAACATTAACACCACCAAATGCTGGCAAGGATATAGAGAAATTGGATTACTTACACACTGCTAGTGGTACCATTCTGGGAGACTAATTGAGATATATATATATATTTTTTTTTTTTGTTGTTGTTGTTGTTGTTGTTGTTGCAGTTTTTGGCCGGGGAGGGTTTGAACCCACCACCTCCAGTATATGGGGCCGGTGTCCTTTGAGCCACAGGTGCTGTCCACCATTGACAACTTTTAATAAACTAAACATGTACTAGATTGCCATATAACCTAGCAAGTATACACTTGGAGATACATACCAGAGAAATAATAACTTATTTTCACACAAAAGTGCAAAAGAATATTCACAACAGCTTTATTCATAATAAAGCTCCAAGCTAGAAACAGCTCAAATATTCTTCAGCAGGGGAATAAATACTACCATACCACAAATACTATTCTGTAATAAATGATGCAGGAAACAAGGATGAATCTCAATGGAAAAAAAGCAAATCCCAAAAGTTGTCAACTGTATACTATTTATATAACATTCTTTTTTTTTTTTGAGACAAAGTCTCACTATGTTGCCCTCTGTAGAGTGCTGTAGTGTCACAGCTCACAGCAACCTCAAACTCTTGGGCTTAAGCAATTCCTTTGCCTCAGCCTCCCAAGTAGCTGGGAATATAGGTGCCAGGCACAATGCCCAGCTATTTTTTTGTTGCAGTTATCACTGTTATTTAGCAGGCCCTGGGTTGGGTTCAAACCCGCCTGCCTTGATATATACGGCTAGTGCCCTAACCACTAAGTACGGGCACCAAGCCCATATTACATTCTTGAGGCCGAGATGGATGGATTGCCTGAGCTCACAGGTTCAAGACCAGCCTGAGCCAGAGCCAGACCTCATCTCTAAAAATAGTCAGGTGGGCTCGGCGCCTGTGGCTCAAGTGGCTAAGGCGCCAGCCACATACATTTGAGCTGGCGGGTTTGAATCCAGCCCGGGGCCCGCCAAACAACGGCAGCTACAACCCAAAAATAGCCGGGCATTGTGGCGGGTGCCTGTAGTCCCAGCTACTTGGGAGCATGAGGCAAGAGAATCGCTTAAGCCCAGGAGTTGGAGGTTGCTGTGAGCTATGATGCCACAGAACTCTACCCAGGGTGACAGCTTGAGGCTCTGTCTCAAAAAATAAATAAATAAAATAAAATAAAATAAAAATAGCCAGGTGTTATGGCAGGCTCCTATAGTCCCAGCTACTCAGGGCAAGAGAATCCCTTGAGCCTGAGAGTTTTGAGGTTGCTGTGAGTTGTGATACTACCGTACTCTACAGAGGGCGACAAAGGGAAACTGTCTCAAAAAAAAAAAAAAAAAAAAGACCACACTAAAGTCAGATCATGGCTGCCATTCAAAGTACTTAGTGTTCCTGAAAGTACAACCTTCACAGCAGTCTTAAAATTTGCAGCAGACGAGTTTAAAGTTCTTGCAACAATTGTAATTATTACCAATGACAGACTAGAAATAACTGCTGCATAGGCTGCTGGAAATGTTTTCCTAAAACAAGCTTCAGAATTGTGAATTATTCCTAGAAATTGCATTGGAAGTTGTTAACGTCTGCTACGATTAGAACATATGATTTCCTTTTAGAATAAATATTGGTATTTTTTGTGAAATTGAAATCAGGCATTAAATATACAGTGAAAACACCAGGAGTCAATGGAATAATGAAAAGCGACTTTTCAGTGCCTTCTTGTTCACTCTCTTCATGTGAAGTGGCAGTACTTACGGACTGGGGAATCACTACCACAGAAGATCAAACAGTTTTTGGTTGCTACTTCACAGCACAAATAACTTGTCAGAGGACTCACTGCAGAACTTTGTGCAAGTTTTGGAGAAGCCGATGTCCTGGTACTATGAATGGAGCAGTATGACTCCTGTGGCGTGGGGGCAGATGTTAGTGTCATCTTGAGGAATTGCAAGACTTGCTGAGGATGAATATTAATAAGAACGAGCATCTTGTTGCCAGTTCTGTTTAAGCCAAGAAGGAAAGAAATAGAAGACTTTCCTTCTCTGCCAGACTACGTACTGGTGGCTATATAATATGAAGGGTCTTTGGAACCATTGCGGAAAACCCTGAAAGATCTCAGTGGATCTGAGACTTGTATAATGCATGTCGTTGTTATTATACATAATACTGTATGTTGTTATGAACAATGAACAATCGGGAAAAGTCCCGAAATTAAGAAAAAACATTTCAAGCTTCTTCAAGTAGACTTTGAGAAAATGCCTTTGGAAAAAACATATGAAAAGTATTGAGTGAAGAAATTTCTATTGTAAACAAGCAAAAATCATAATTCACATTGTGAAACCTTTAGTAATCTCACCTAAGCCTCTAACAAACTGAGTAAACTAAAGATGTGAATAGAGCATGTGAATATAGCATTGGAAGATTGTTCACAATTTTTCCAGCACGTCCTTAGAGATATGATATACTCACAGATGACAACTGGCTAATTTTTCTATTTTTAGTAGAGAGGGGGGTCTTGCTCTTGCTCAGGCTGGTCTCAAACTCCTGAGCTTAAGCAAACCACCAGCCTCGGCCTCCCAGAGTGCCAGGATTATAGGTGGGAGTCACCATGCTTGGCCTAAATAGATAAAAGGCAGTTTTCATTTTGTACATAATTATGTAATAGTATTTATCATGTATCTTCCATTTCGTTTGATAAAAACTACCTTTATTATGTGATAGGAATTTTCAAAATAATAAAAAAAACTACCTTTATTACTTAAACATTCTTTTACTTTAAAAGAAAAGTTAGAAATAATTGTCTTATATACCTACTGGCCAAAGTTTATTATTTTCCTCCATCATACATATCTATGTGATTTAAATAGTAAATTATACTGTAGTGAATTGCTGAGAAGACAAATCAGGAGACTGGAGAAACAAAAAGAATCTTTACAAAATTTTTCAGTTGAGAATGAGAATAGAAAGACCAATTTCATTCTTATGTGTTCATGTGCCTCGTGCTTTTCCTTGTGTATATTTTCTAGGAAAATCTTGCTGAAAAACAATCTATTAACTTGTTTACAAGAAACAGCAAAATGTAGTTCTATTCTACATTTGATACATTTATTAAATTATTTTTGTTTGTTTGTTTGTTTTTTGCAGTTTTTGGCTGGGGCCGGGTTTGAACCCGCTACCTCCAATATATAGGGCCAGCGCCCTACTCCTCGAGCACAGGTGCTGCCTTATCAAATAAATTTTTGTTCCATGTCGTCTCTATTTTATTTCATTGTGCTAATTATCTGCTCACATAGAATAATCTCTCAAGGACTTTAGTCATAATAGTTCCAAAGGGTAGTAACTGGATAGAATTCTGATTATTTATGGATATTGGCGCTAGATGGTATATTTCGTATATTAAACATTGGTTTTGAGACCCTAAAAAAAAAAAAAAAGACATAGAAAGTGGCTATGTGAAGGATCCTGTGTAGTTGGAACTGTTATGTATCTTGACTGAATATGCGAATACCCCCAGGCAATATAATGTGCTAGACTACATACACAAATGAGTACAGTAAAACTGAGAAATCTGGATAAAATAGGTGCTGCAGCAAAATCAATATTGGGGCAAAATACTGCCACTGGCAGAGTATACAGGGTTTTCTGTGTACTATTTCTTACAACTGCATGGGAATCTACTCTTATCTTAATGAAAATGTCAGTTAAAAAATACTCCACTGAAAATAAAGAAGAGATGGGGGAAGATGAAAGAGACCAGAAGGATTCTGATAATTGTTGAAAGGTAATGGGTATACAGAGGTTCATTATACTATTTATCTTTTATCTTTGTGTGTTTAAAATATTCCATAATAAAAAGTTAAAAATAATTAAAATAAACTTTCTATGCTGTTTTTTTCCTCAACATTTAAACATATGCTTTCTTTCTTATCTTAAATAAGATTTTAAAAGACTACTTTATTTTTATTTATTTATTTTGAGACAGAGTCTCATTATGTTGCCCTCAGTAGAGTACTGTGACATCACAGCTCACAGCAACCTCAAACTCTTGGGCTTAAGCAATTCTCTTGCCTCAGCTTCCGAGTAGCTGGGACTACAGGCGCCCACCACAAACACCCAGCTATTTTTTTGGTTACAGTTGTCATTGTTGTTTAGCAGGCCCTGGCCGGGCTTGAATCGCCACCTTCGGTGTATAAAGACTACTCTACTTTAGTCCCACCTTTTTCCTCTCCCACATCTCCAAGCCAAATAATATCATCATCTCTGAGCCCATAGTAACCTGATTTCTATCCCTCTTCCTCTCAGAATTTAGTCAAGGCAGATTATACATAGGTTATTAAGGTCCCTCAAGGCTTATTTGTTAAGCTATCCTCTACACAGTGTATAGTCCATATTTGGAATCTTGAGTGAAGAAAAGTACTCAAAAATACTCATTTACTCAACCTTTAACATAGTTTAAGCAGGGGACAGAAAGGATGCCCTTTAAAATTACTATCTGCAGCCAAGATCAATTGTCTGAATTCTAAACATGTATATTCGGTTGCCTTACAGTCTTTGTGGGTCAGGAATCTGGACATAGTTCAGCTACATCCTGGGGCTCAGGGTCTCTCACAAGACTGCAACTGAATTGTCCACCAGGGCTTCACCCATGGTGATCCTCCAACTGGGGGAGGATCTAAGCTCACTCACATGTGTTTTGGTGAGATTAAGGTCCTCCACGGTTCCTAAAGACTTCAGTTCCCTACTGAGTTTTAAACAGACGTTTCCCTCAGTTCCTTGCCACTATGCCCCTTCTTAGAGCAACTCAACATTGCAGCTGGGTTCCAACAGAGTGAGCAAGCAAGAGAGCAAGTGAGGTGAAGTGAGTGTGAGCTAAATGGAAGTCGCTATCACTCTGGAACCTAATCCCTAAAGTTACATTCTGTCACTTTTCTCAATTCCATTCCTTAAAAGCATGTCACTAAGTTAAGCCCACACCCAAGGAAAGAAGATTACACAAAGGCATGAACAATGGAAGGTGAAGATTACTGGAGGCCAAAGTCTGCCAACACAAGTTCCTATGAAAATATAGATCCCCACAAGTCCTAAACTCAGTTATTTTCCTCCCTTAAACTCAGTCCTTCACATTCTCTGAGAAAAGGGAAGCACCATTTACTTAGTGGCCAAATCCAGAAACAGATGCACCATCTTTTACTCCTCCCTCTCTAATACCCCTACTTCCTCTTGGAATACCATCCAAATCGTCACCAAATTGTATCAACTATATTGCTAACGCTTCTCCGGAATATTTCATATTTGCACTTCTGCCCTAACTTCAGTAAAATCTAGTATCATCTTTCATCTATCTAGACTACTTTCACAGACTCCTAACAGGTCTCCCTGCTTCCAGTCTTGACATCATCCAATGTATTGACCACCAGGTAGCCTGAGAAATCTTCGGAAAATAAAAAAAGACTAACTGAATGTGGTATTTGCCTACTAAAATTGAACAGATAGGGACCATTTCTCACTAAGCAAACCAAGATAGCCAAGAGCCATATATGGGACAAAGGATTTAGGGACTATAATATTCACTCTTTGTCCATTTGCAGAGAGGCTAATAATACACAGAGGCCTTCTCCTCACAGAAAAAATACATGTCCACCAGAAACTCTGGACTCACATCCTAACAGTTTTCCTAGAGGAGAAAAGCTAGTTGTCTTTTGCTACTTGTCTTCCCCAAAGCGACTTCCTTTGTCTAAAATACATACTCTTCACTCTTTCCCCTTCTTCACTTGGTTGTCTTTCATCTTTCAGGTGTCCACTTAAATATGACTTTTCAGGCTGACTTCCCTGACATCTAGCATATTTCCCCCCATTATAATACTCATTTAGGACTGGTTAGGACTATTTAAACCAGGGTGTCCAACTTGCAGCCCGAGGGCTATGTGCAGATTTTGTGAGGACTTCTTTTGCTTATCTGTGGTGTTGAAAATCACAAAAAGTATGCATGGACCTTTTTTTTTGGTAATCAGCTATTGTTAGTGTTTGTGTATTTAATGTTTGGCTTAAGACACCTATTAGTCTTCCAATATGTGGGAGAGAAAAGAAATGGTTGGATAGCCCTGTTTAATCAATCATCTAACTTTCTTGCTGGATAAGTGAGCTCTTTGTGGACATGGACTGAGTCTACCTTGTTCATGATTAAACCATATGGCCCAATATCAGGTTTGGTATATGTAAATGTTCAACAAAAATGACCTAAAATAATAAATTAATATGAAGAAGGAATCACAGACAAAACTGAAAGAAAAAACAACAAAATAGTAAGTAATATTGGCTACAAGTCCTTTCTGTGAACCAGATTCTGTGTAAGATGCTTAACATGTAGTATCATTATCTTATTCAATTCTCACATCAATCCTATGAAGCAGGTGCTATTTTGTGCCTATTTTACCACTAAAGAAACTGAAGTTCACAGAAGATAATTGTCTTAAATGATACATATCTGGTTTCCACACAGCTAATTGATATACCAATATTTACTAAATAAATTTCATGGTTCAATGCCAATACCAGAGGCTCTGGAACTAGAAAAATTTAAGAATTAAGGGTTCCATCACTTTCTAGCTAAGTCCTTTTAGCAAGTATGAAAGCTTCCGAATCATAGTTTCACATATATAAAAAGGGGATAAATATTATTTTTAGTGGTAGATAATATAAATAAAATGTCTGGCAAAAGTATTATTTAAATGTTAGTTCTTCTCTAAGCACTCCATTGTATACTGTGTGGTAGAAACACAAAAAAGAATTATGCCATTTAAATCCTCAAAGATCATACTATCCTTGGTGCAAGATTATTTATTTTTGGCAGGAATATAAATAATTATTTAATTCTTTCCAATTTCTATATTTTCCATGTGGCATAAAATTATTAAATATATAGTACTTGAAATTAAAGAGAATATGAGGCCAAATAGTAAAAACTGTATAATACTTTGTGGTATAGATTATGAATTCAGAAGAAGAAAAAGAACCAAGATGACTAGAGTACATCAGAGAAAGCTTTGTGATGAAGAACAAATGTGCAAAGATTCTTAAAGAATAAAGATGCAAATCAACAGAAAGAAAGATGTTTCCCCTCTCCCATCTCAACAGGCAGAAGCTTATACTAAATGAAACTAAGAAGCCATATACATGTGATGGCTGGACTGTGGAACTGAGATTTGATAAAATAGGAAATGTGGAGCTAATAATGGTTTGGGGTCAGGCAAAGGACAGAACGAGGAATGATAAAAAATTTGATCTTTTTCATGGGAATATTGTGAAGGATTCATTTTTTTTTCCCTAAAAAAGAAAGGTTTTATGTCTCCAAAATGTTATTCAAACATATTTGCATTTACAGAAAAGTGAACTAAAGCAAAAAGATAACAGACCTCTTGTTCCACTTCATGCTGTAAATTAATCGAGAAAGAAATAGAACTCAAGGCCTCTAATTGTGGCCTGTATATCTTTTTATATTACTAAATAATATCACAGCCACATACTGCTCAAAACTGCCCGACTATGACTTATTCATAATTCATCATCATCAACTGCCATTTATATACAGATTATATACAGAATATTTTGTGACATATTTTAATAAACAACTGCCATTAAAAACTTCACCCTATATAAAAGGTCATAACACCCTCTAGGAAACACAATGAATAACTCCATTCATACATGCAAATTATAATTTCAGAATCCTGAGACAAAAGTGTCTCATCTTTCCAATGTATCTTTAAAAATGCCCACTATAGGTATTTTTACATCCTTACCCTTCTACCGCTCATTACAAAGGAACTATCAATCAGTTCTATAGCACTCTTAAAACATGTTAAATGAGCCAATGTGGTTTCTTAATTACACTCCAGTCTTCTCCCATTACTCCCTTTATTTTAGCCTCTAAAACTTGGGCATTATTTTCTAACCATATGCTACATTCCATGCTGGGAATTACATAACTTTTTGTTTTTGTCAAAATGGTACCCTTTTGGTTTAAGCTGCATCAGGCCTTCCTTAAATTTACAATTCTAAAAAAAATTACCTATAAAACAGAAGCAAAATGAGTGGGCCCAATTATATAAAAAAATACTATAAAAAATAATTTTTCATCCTACTTTTTAACCACTTTATATTTGACAGATTTATAATGAAAGTGAATTATTTCCTACCATAACAAAAGTTGGTATGGAAAGGTATAGAAAATATAGGCACTGCTAGACTTAAAAAAATTACTGTGAATTCTCATAGCTACTGTCTTTCTCAACTTGCAAAATACACAACAAATATGCTCGTGAAATTTGAGACATTAAAAAAAGCGGATCTTTTTGTATTCATAGGCCAGACTCGGAAGATTTGGGGTAACAGATCTTGTATCACTACAGCACTTTTGTCTTTTTAAATTTTCATAAATCAGGTGGTGCCTGTGGCTTAGTGGGTAGGGCCCTAACCCCATATACTGAGGGTGGTGGTTCAAACCGGCCCAGCCAAACTGCAACAAAGAAATAGAGGAGCGTTGTGGCAGGCGCCTGTAGTCCCAGCTACTTAGGAGGCTGAGGCAAGAGAATCGCCTAAGCCCAGGAGTTGGAGGTTGCTGTGAGTTGTGACGTGATGGCCCTCTAACAATAAAGTGAGACTCTGTCACTAAATAAATAAACAAATTTTCATAAATCACTAGAATTATTGAATGTAGTTAAATTTTCGCAGAAGTATTACTGCTACCCTGAGTATTTAAAAGTTTTTCTCTGTAGTGCCAGCTACTCGGGAGGCTGAGGCAAGAGAATCGCCTAAGTCCAGGAGTTGGAGGTTGCTGTGAGCTGTGTGACACCACAGCACTTACTG
The DNA here is from genome assembly GCA_963574355.1 of Loris lydekkerianus. Lineage (NCBI taxonomy): Eukaryota > Metazoa > Chordata > Mammalia > Primates > Lorisidae > Loris > Loris lydekkerianus. The sequence goes on along the minus strand of CAUYPK010072541.1, from coordinate 41,744 downwards.
AGGGCGATAAAGTGAGACTCTGTCTCTACAAAAAAAAAAAAAAAAAAGTTTTTCTGCATTGTGGGTACGGGAGTCTAAAGTATGGTATAATTTTTCAAAGAATTTTCAGCATTACTTAACTACAGAAAAAAAAAATGGCAAAAAGTAGAAATTCTTAGGCAGGTGAGCCTCTAAAGAAGCTTTCAAATATTGGGATATTTTTAACGGGTGTGTCTGCATTAGCATTTACAATCGTTTTATTCCCGACAAAAATTTTATTTTGTTTTATTTTTGAGACAGAGTCTCACTTTGTCATCTTGGGTAGAATGCCATGGCGTCATAGCTCACAGCAACCTTAAACTCTTGGGCTCAAGTGATTCTCCCAAGTAGCTGGGTCTACAGGCACTTGCCACGACACCCGGCTAGTTTTAGAGATGGGCTCTCTCTCTGGCTCAGGCTGCTCTAGAACTCCTGAGGTCAGGCGATCCACCCGCCTCAGCTCCCAGAGTCCTGGGATTACAGGCGTGAGCCACTGTGCCCAGCCAAAAATTTGATTTTTATATTGATTTAGTCCAGGGGCAGGCACGATCAATTTTCATCGTAATTGTTAAAATTGTCATTTATTTATTTATTGCAGTTTTTGGCCAGGGCTGAGTTTGAACCCACCACCTCCGGCATATGGGGCCGGCGCCCTACTCCTTTGAGCCACAGGCGCCGCCCATCATAGCTGTTATTAAACAATAGTTCCCAACATGAAGAAACTATTAACTTTTACGTGAGTCTGTGAACTCCTGAGCATTTGAGTGGGCTGTTACAGGTCAGAAGTAGTCTTTTCTTTCCTTACTGTCAGACACAGCACTGGTATTTCTTCCAGAGTCAAGGCTACCCCCACCCCCACTTACACCCTACTTTTGTGCCTGTCAATTACTGTTAAACAAGGGTGGTTGTATTAATACAACAGTAACCCGTGACGAACTTCCTCCACCACTTCCAGCCCCAATCTCAAAAGTGGCATCTCGCTCAATAAACTGGCCAGAGGGATTTCACAAGTGGGGGGCTCTCTCGGCTTCGTAGGCTGGAGCCGTGAGCCGCGGCAGGGGGGCAGCCTGACAAGTAGCAGGGGGCGGCAGCCTGCTCACTCACCGCGGTGGATCCTTTCTTCACCGCTTCCTGGGCGTATTCCACCTGAAAAAGGTGTCCGTCTGGGGAGAAGACAGTGATCGCCCTGTCATACCGAGACGCCATGGCACCGCACTCGACGATTCCCAGCTACCGTCCGACGCTACCGCAGCCGAGTTGGCGCCACCACGTGCTGACACCCGGAAGCGCACACGTGCGGCTGACTGCCACCCGGAAGTGCTCGGAGCTGCAGGCCTGTGCGACCCCGTGGTGCCTGTGGGTTGGGTGGGGTCCTTCCCCGCACTGTCCTACTTGCCATCCAGTCTTCTTATCGTAATGTTGCCTGAGCATGTCAGGGCACTTCAGTTATAAAAATGCTCTCAAAGATCAGGGCTTAAAAGTGAAGTCTAAAAAAAAGGGTCAGATGTAATTGTTATGGTATGCCTGTTAGAGGAGCTGTGGTAAGTGAAAGTTCAGTTCCTTCTCTTTGGTTTCATGTTTTAAATTTCTGAATCTTTTCCTTCTCCTCCTCTCAGGCTTTCCCTTGTTATTTGAAGCTAAAGAAAGACATCACAACTATGAGAAGAGGATTGCTTCTTCCATTTTCTACCTTGTGAGCAAATTAGAGCATATGAGCAAATGTCCCATCCAACTAATGCTAATGATGTGAATGAGGATAATACTGTTTTAACAAAAGAACTTTTGTAAAAGCCCAAAGTATGAAACTTAAAAAGTGTCTGACAATTTGTCTGTAGCAGAAACTATGTATAACTTGGTACATTATTACTTGTGAAGACTCTTATCTCTTGAGACAGGATTTTTTTGTTGTTGTTGTTTTTTAGAGACAGAGTCTCATTTTGTCGCCCTCGGTAGAGTGCTGTGGCATCACAGATCACAGCAACCTCCAGCTCTTGGGTTTAGGCAACTCTCTTGCCTCAGCCTCCTGAGTAGCTGGGACTACAGGCTCCCACTGAAAAGACAATTATCATATTCGTCAATAAAATTGGGATATTGGCCAGGCAGTAGCTCACGCCTGTAATCCTAGCACTCTGGGTGGCCGAGGCGAGGGGACTGCTTGAGCTCAGGAGTTCCAGACCAGCTTGAGCAAGAGCAAGATCCCGTTTCTACTAAAAATATAAAAACTGGCTGGGCATCATGGCCCATGCCTGTAGTTTTACCTATGTGGGAGGCTGAGGCAAGAGGATTGCTTAAGACCAAGTGTTTGAGGTTGCAGTGAGCTATGATGATGTCAAGGCACTATCCAGGGCAACAGACTGAGACTCTGAGAAAAAAGAAAAAAAAATGGGGGATATTTAGATATCTGCAGCGAAGTGTTCTGAGGTTAAAATGTGTTTATAGGCATAGTGAGTTAAAATGGTGCCTGGTGGGTACAAATGGCCAGGTAAATTTAGCTATTATTACTTTCCATGTATTGTTTAAAATATGCTGTTTTCTACTGGAGAAGATATTTTATAGTTTAAAAATTTTACATATAATAATTATACATATTTATGGGGTACCTGGTGCTGTTTTATTACATATAACGTATAGAGATCAAATCAGGATGATCAGCATATTCACCATCTCAGACATTTATCATTTTTTTGTGTTGGGAATATTCAATATCTTCCTAGCTATTTGCAACTATATAATATATCACTATTAACTATAGTCATCTTGAAGTGGATAGAACACTAGAACTTATTCCTCCTGGATCTAGCTATAACTTTGTATCCTGTAACAAATCTCTCTCCCTGTTCACTCCTCAACCCCCTGTAATTCTCAACCTCTAGTCTCATCTGTTCTACTTTTTACTTCTATGAGATCAACTTTTTTAAGATTTCATATATGAATGTGAACATGTGGTATTTAACGTTCTGTTCCTGGTTTATTGTAGGTAACATAATGTCTTCCAGTTCCATCCATGTTGCTGTAATGACAGGATTTCATTCTTTTTTTATGGTTGAACAGTCTTGCATTATATATATAAACCACATTTCCTTTATCCATTCATCTCTTGTTGGACACCAAGGTTGATTCCTTATCTCAGCTATTGTGAAAAGTGCTTCAATAAACGTAGTGGTACAGATGTCCCTTTGATATAATGACTTCCTTTTCTTTGGTTAAATGCCCAGTATGGGATTGTTGAATCATATGGTAGTTCTGTTTGAAGTTTTTAAGGAACTCCCATATGGTTCTCCATAGTGGCTATACTATTAATAGTTTATATTCCCACCAATGATGTAAAGAGTTCCCTTTTCTCCATGTTTTTGCCAGTGTTTGTTATTTTTTGCCTTTTTAATAATATCCATTCTAACTGGGGTGAGAGGATACGTCATTGTAGTTTTGATTTGCATTTCCTTGATGATTAGTCATGTTGAGCTTTTAAAAAATATATTTGTTGGCCATTTGTATGTCTTCTTTAGTTTTTTTTTTTTTTTTTTAATTTGTTTTTGAGACAGTTTCACTATGGCTCCCTTGGTAGAGTGCCGTAGTGTCACAGCTCACAGCAATCTCAAACTCTTGGGCCTAAGTGATTCTCTTCCTTCAGCCTCCCAAGTAGCTGGGACTACAGGCACTTGCCACAAAGCCCAGCTATTTTTTTTTTGTTGCAGTTGCCATTGTCATTTAGCAGGCCTGGGTAGGGTTCAAAAGCACCGAGCCCAGTATATGTGGCCGGTGCCATAACCACTGAGCTATGGGCACTGAGCTTGTCTTCTTTAGGTTTAAATTTATTTTTTATTTTTTGAGATAGAGTCTCACTTTGTCACCCTTGGTAGAGTGTCTTGGCGTCATAGCTCACAGCAACCTCCTCTTGCCTCAGCCTCCAAAGTAGCTGGGACTACAGGTGTGTGCCATCACCCCCAGTTAGTTTTTCTATTTCTAGTAGAGATCGGTCTGGCTTTTTCTCAGGTTGGTCTCAAATTGCTGAGCTCAGGCAATCCACCAGCCTAGGCCTCTCAGAAGTCTAGGATTGTAGATGTGAGCCACAATGCCTGACCCATTTATAAGTCTTTTGAGAAATACCTGTTCAGATTATTTGCCCATTCTTCAATTGGATTGTCTTTTTGCAGTTGGGATAGTTGAGTTTCTTGTGTATTCTGGATATAATTCCCTGTCAGATGAATACTTAGCAAACATTTTCTTCTGTAAGTTATCTTTTCACTTTGTTGATAATTTCCTTTGGTGTGCAGGATATTTTTCCAGACCATTGTACTGAAGTGTTTCTCCTGTTTTCTTCTAGTTGACTTATAGTTTGTGGTCTTGCAATTGGGTTTTTGATCCATTTTGATTTTTTTTTTGTGTGTGTAGAGACAGAGTCTTACTTTATTGCCCTCGGTAGAATGCCGTGGTGTCACACGGCTCACAGAAACCTCCAACTCCTGGGCTTAGGCGATTCTCGTGCTTCAGCCTCTTGAGTAGCTGGGACTACAAATGCCTGCCACATTGCCCAGCTATTTTTTGTTGCAGTTTGGCTGGGGCCGGGTTTGAACCTGCCACCCTTGGTATATGGGGCCCGTGCCCTACTCACTGAGCCACAGGTGCCGCCCTACATTTTGATTTTTGTATGGAGTAAGAGGTGTCAGTTGAGTTTTATCTTTTTGCATGTGAAAATCTTCTTTTCCCAACACCATTTATTGAACAGATTGCCATTTCCCCAATGGGTGTTCTTAATGTTTTTCCAAAATGAGTTGGATGTAGATAAGTGGATTTATTTCTGGCTTCTGTATTCTGTTCCTTTGGTCTATATATCTGGTTTGGTTATTATTGCTTTATAGTATACTTTGAAGGCACTCTGTGTACTGCCTCCAGCTTTGTTTTTTTTGCCAGGATTGCTTTGGCTATTTAAAGTATGTTGTGGTTCCATACAAATTTTTAGGATTTACCCCCATATTTTGTGAAGAATGTTATTGGCATTTTGGTAGGGATTAGGCTCTGTAGATGCTTTGGATGGTCTGGTTATTAACATTATTTCTTCATATCCACAAACATGGGATGTATTTTCATTTGTTTATTTATATTCTCTTCAATTTCTTTCATCAGAATTTTGTAGTTTTCCTTGTAGAGATCTTTCGCCTCCTTCATTAAATTTATTCCTAAGTATTTGTTTACAGGGATTGCCTTCTTGAATTTCTTTTCAGCTAGTTCATTTTTTGTATATATAAATACTACTGATTTTTGTATGTTTATTTTTTATCTTGTAACTTTACTATATTCATTTGTCAGTTTTAAGATTTTTCTATATACAAGATCATATCATCTGTGAATAGTGACAATTTGACTTCCTCTTTTCCAATCTGGATGTCCTTTATTTCTTTCTATTGTCTAATTGTTCTGGTTATGACTTTCAGTGCTGTGTTGAAGAAAGAGGTAAAACTGGGCATCCTTGTCTTGTTCTAGTTTTTAGAGGAAAAACTTTCAACTTTTCCCCATTCAATACGATGTTAGCTGTTAGCTACTGGTTTGTAATATATGCCCTTGTGTGTTGAGGTACATTTGTTTTATACTTAATTTCCTGAGTTTTTTTTTTTTTTTTTTTTTTTTTTTGAGATGGACTCTCACTTTCTCACCCTTGATAAGAGTGTCATGGCATCAGAGCTTACAGAAACCTCAAACTCTTAGGCTCGGGCAATTCTCTTATTTCAGCCTCCTGGTAGCTGGGACTATAGGTGTCCATACAAAGCATGGCTATTTTTAGAGATCAGGTCTTGCCCTGGCTCAGGCTGGTCCCAAACCTGTGAGCTCAGGCAATCCACCCACTTCATCCTCCCAGAATGCTAGGATTACAGGCATAAGCCACTGTACCCAGCCCCCCAACCTTTTTTTCTTGAGACAGAGTTTCACTTTGTTGCCCTTGTTAGCGTCATGCTATCACAGCTCACAGAAACCTCAAACTCTTGGGCTTAAGTAATTTTCTTGCCTTAGCTTCCCAAGGAGCTGGGACTATAGGTGCCAACCACAATGCCTGGCTATTATTAGAGACGAGGTCTTGCTCTGGCTCAGGCTGGTCTTGAACTCCTGAGCTCAGGCAATCTACTTGCCTCAGCCCCTCAGAGTGCTGAGAGTACAGGCATGAGCGACCACACGGGCCAGTTTTTTTTGTTTGTTTTTTTTTTTTGGCAGGGACTGGGTTTGAACCCACCACCTCTGGCATATGGGGCCAGCGCGACCACAGGCACCTGCCACAATGCCCGGCTATTTTTGTTGCAGTTTGGCTGGGACTGGGTTTGAACCTGCCACCCTTGGTATATGGGGCCACAGGCAGAACCCTTCTCTTGCTTTTTTTTTTTTGCAGTTTTTGGCCAGGGCTGGGTTTGAACCCGCCATCTCCAGCATATGGGGCCGGTGCCCTACTCCTTTGAGCCACAAGTGCCATCCTTCTCTTGCTATTTTTAGAATTATTTATTTGTGTTTGATTTTGAGAATTTCTCTATAATGTGCCTTGGAAAGACCTGTTTGGGTTTAATATGTTTGGCATTCTTTGAACTTTCTGGCTCTAATGTCTGACTCCCTGGCCCAACAAGGCCTGGAAAGTTTTCAGCTACTATCATATTAAATAATATTTCTACATAGTTTCTCTTCTCTTCTCTTCTCCTTTTGGAATACCCATTGTATGGATATTTGTTCACTTAATGGTATCCTATAAATCTTGTAGGCTTTCTTCATGCTTTTAAATTCTTTCTTTCTTACATTTTTCTTTGTGGTATTTCAGAAGACTTGTCTTTAAGTTCAGAAGTTATTTCTTCTGCTTCATCTTTTTTGCTTGATTTGTTTTGAAGCTCTTAATTTTATTTTTCATTTCAGTCATTGAAGTTTTTAGCTCTCAGATTTCTATTTGGTTCTTTTTATTATATCTATCTCTGATGAGTTTTTCATTCAAATCATGAATGTTTTAACTGACTTTATTGAAAACTCATTTCTTAAGATTTTTGTTTTGAGCGTTTTTTTTTTTGGTCTTGTATTTCTTCATGATTGTGATTTGTTACTGGATAATTGTTATTTTCCTTTGGTGCTATTGTGATTTCTTCCTTTTTTATGTTTGATGTGTCCCTACATTATTTCTAGGCATCTGGTGGAACAGTTGCATCTGCTAATTTTAGTGAGTAATATTTTGTAAAGAAAGACTTATTCACATAGATATGTCTTTGGAGTATTGGTTCAATGGGGTATGTTGGCTTTTGTACTAGGTGGACACATAGTTTAGTATCTGTGTAATTTCTTCATGTTTGTGGATATCGCAGTGGCCTAGGCTGAAAAATTTTTGTCATTGTCTCAGTTCAGTGGTATAGGTGTACACTCGGTAGGTTGTCTAACTTGAGATCTGGCCCACTGGGTTTGGGCCATGTGGTTGTTACTCTGGCCAGAGGCACTGGTACACAGTTGGTTAGCCAGCCTGGGATCCTGCTGGCAAGGAGTGGCCCACAGGACTGGTTCTCCAGCTTGGGACATGGGCACACAACTGCTCAGCTGGACTGAAGATGTATTTGCCAGAGGCTGCCCATGGTGCTTTCTCAGGCCTGAGATACGGGCACAAGGCTGGTGGGCCAGCCTAGTTGTGTGTCTGCTGGGGGGTGGCCCACAGGGTTCTTTCTCAGCCTCAGGACATGACGAGAAAATTTCTCAGCTGCTGTTGTGAAATATCTGCTGGAGTGGCCCAAGGGGCTTTTTCTCAGACTTGGGATACAGGTATAAGGCTGATTAACTAGCCAGGGGTCATGTTTGTCATGGCCCACAAAATGGTTTTTAATGCCATGCTCATAGATGTGGGGACTTTGGGAAGGCTAGGGGTGTTCCTGGGGAGGGGTGGCAGCATTGATTCATGCCCAGGGCATGGTGAGACTTCTTTTCATGGGCCTGGTGGTGTGTTAGCTGCTTGGTGTTTCAGGGACCATTTCTACTGGGGGAGGGCTTATAGTCATTGGCTGGCTCAAGGGCAGGTTTGCCCTATGTAGGACTGCCAGACTGTTCCTCTGGGTGGAAGTTAGGGCAGTAAGGATTGTTTTCTTTGCTGTGTAGGACCAGAATCAAAGTCTACCCTGTGTTCAGCTCTGCACACTTGGAGTGTAGCATTCAACTACCTGTGTATGCTTAGTGGAATGTAGATGGAGTCCCAGCACTGGAGAGGTACAGCCCCTAGAGGAGAGTATACTCCAGGGGTGGGTCTGATCTCAAGTTGGTATTGTGCCACAGCAGCTTGGCTCATAGAAAGGGGGTGGAGAGTGGGGAGTGCTGATCCAGAGTAGTGCAGCTGTGTGCATTCCTGGCAGTTCTCCAAATTAGGCCCAAGGGCTTATGAGGACTGTGGGATTCTCCTGTAGTAAGGACTGTATTTGCTTTGGCCATGGAAGCTGGTATAATTCTTCTGCTCATGTTTTTCCCACAAGGGAGAATCCTTCCTCTCTCCAGGCTGAACAGATCTAGCAGAGTAGGTGAGGCTGCAAACTTGGGTGCCTTTTTTAATGGATAGCTTTTTTTTTTTTTTTTTTTTTGAGACAGAGCCTCAAGCTGTCACCCTGGGTAGAGTGCTGTGGCATCACAGTTCACAGCAATCTCCAACTCCTGGGCTCAAGCGATTCTCCTGCCTCAACCTCCCAAGTAGCTGGGACTACAGGCCCTGCCACAACGCCCGGCTATTTTTAGGTTGCAGCCGTTATTGTTTGGCAGGCCCAGGCTGGATTCGAACCCGCTAGATCAGGTGTATGTGGCTGGTGCGTTACCGGCTTGAGCCACTTTCTTCTAATGTCATTTGCCTCATTAGCAACCATTTTGTCTTAGAAATTTGATTTTATAGACTGGCATGGTATTCTAGTCCTTCAGTATGACCCTCATACATTTTTACCATGTCCTCTGTAGGCACTTTTTCTGTAGTATTTTGTACGTGTTATAATGTTATATTGATTATTGCTATTATCATGATTACCTTGATTCAAAATCATTTTGGTTATTTCACCATCCAGTCAATGAACAAACAACTAGAGCCTCATTATTGATGTTAAAAAAATTTTTTTTATACCAAGTGTTTTATTGTCTGCTACTGCCAGTGTATGTGAAGCGATCACCCTATCACCCTTGTAAAACAGAAATTCATTAAAATTCAGAGAGGTAGATTTTAAGAACTGACAAAAGTAGAAGTTTATGTATTATGGCATGGCACGTGTGTTATAGGGATAAGCTTTTGTACAAGCTTCAAAAATTTAGCTCTCCGGAATATTGGCGGGTTGATGAGAAGTAGTTTGAGAAACCTTTGTTAGATCCCCTGAACATACTTTCTGGGGTCTGAAGGGATTTGTACTTGAAGATATTCCAGTTAAGAGAGGATCACGTTGAGTGTTGTTCTACAGACAACTATTTCAGGTCTGCGGCTTTTGGGAAACTGTAATGCGATTGAGCCTGGCTTTTAGCCTGAGCTACTGAACCACTTTCTTCATTGCGGAGATGCTGGAGGAACCAGACATGGAGCACATGAGAGCCAGGCAGGACAGATGTTAAAAATTTCTTCAGTATCCAGCTTACTGACAGACTCTGAAGGTATCTATTTTTTGCATATGTAAGGAGATCTGACATTTTGTTGCCTCACGTGACCTACAGACTCCTTCAAAGTCATCACCTTCATCATTATCACTGAACATAGTCACAGGACAAAGGCTGCATAACTGTGCTTTTGGTCACTGTGTTCCTACCATTGGCAACACAGCATATGTTGGATCTTTTATGCTAAACTTCTTTAGAAAACCGTCCATGCCCACACCTCTGTTCATTATTGTTAGCATGTTATTCAAGAAGGTGTTTTTATATTTATTCTTTTTTTTTTTTTTAGAGAGTTTCACTTTGTTATCCTTAATAGAGTCCCTCAATAGAGTTGTGTCATAGCTCACAGCAACCTGAAACTCTTGGGCTCCATTAATCCTCTTGCCTCAGCCTCCCAAGTAGCTGGACTGTAGGCGCCTGCTACAATACCTGGCTACTTTTTAGAGACAGGGGTCTTTTTCTTGCTCAGGCTGGTCTCGACCTCTGGAGCTCAGGCAATCCGTCTACCTTAGCCTCCCAGAGTGCCAGGATTACAAGTGTGAGCCACCAATCCCGCCCATATTTATTCCTCTTTGATGTAAAGATACCCTGGTCAGTACCCTGAATTAATGAAGCCATATTTGGGGGGAAGAACATGGCATAAATATTATTTGTGATGAGAATTTCAGCTGGAGGACGAGCAGAACAATTGTAAAGAAATGGCAAAATCTTGCAGTCATTAGCTAGCCTAGCTTCTCTACTATGAGCACAAGCAATAGAACAAAAATGTTTGTGAAACCAATTCATCATCATGAAATATGTCCCTGGAGATCATGCCTTTTTTTTTACATCATAATAATGGACTGGTGAGTATTCATTCCTTGAAAACAGCAAGGACACAAACTTTTGCCTATCACAGCAAATTTTCACTTATGTGCGCTATATTTGCACATCCCAGCACGGTTTTCCTGTCTTTGGCATCCACATCTTTAATTCCTGTAGGAGCTATCTCATTTGCTGTAGGCAGTGTCTTTCTGGGGCAACAATGCTAAAACAGGGTGTTTCATCAGCATTGTATGACCTTGGCAAAATGATCAATGACTTTGCTGCTTTGTACTTGGTAGACACTATCACTACAAATCGTTAAATATACAGTTCTGTCTTTTCTTCAAATTCTGCAATAGGCCTGTTGAACATTTATAGTTCTGTTTAATTTTCAGTTAATCCTGATAGTCCTTTGCTTGTTTCATGATCACCAGACTAAGAGGCATGTGTTCATTGAGCTCTTTTGATACATGATTGAGATCGTCAATTTTAGCTTTATGCAGGGTTTTTCTATTTTTATTAACCTCTGTTAATTACTTTTAGCATAGACCTTCAATATTATGATTTCCTGTTTCTCCAGATCATATATGATTGTGATTTGTAACATATTTGACACTTACACTGCTTTCCAGTTTCTTGAACAGCTCAACTTTTTGGACTGTAGATAAACATAACATACCTGCTCTTTTTCTTATCACTTTTACTCAAAGGTCTTTGTGGCATTTTCAATACTATCTTTACACTACACAGCAGAGAAAAAAACCAAAAAACATGAGTAATTCATGTAGGTCATGTGAGGCTTTGTGGGGAACCTGCTGTTGGCATATCTGGCCTGTGCATACACAGCTTTATACTTTGTGGGCATGTTTGTGTGGGGAATCTGGGCATGCACAGAAAAGAATATCACCGCTGGGGGTCAAGGAAAGGACCTTTTCCTCTTGGGAATGCTGAATAGACTATGTGTAGTGCACCTGTGTTTTTAATGTGACATGAGGTCAACTGTGGAAATTTTTCTTTGTAGTCAGTGCTCCAGAAGTTTTGGATTTTGGAGCATTTCAGATTTTGGATGTTTGTATTAGGGAGTTCAGTCTATAGTACATACTGTATTCTTTACCATTAAGCACTAAAAAAAAAAAAAAAAAAGCCAATTTAATTTTAGAATGTTATTGGATAAGCAATAAATTATTAATTATATTAAGTTTTGACACTTGAGTACCTATTTTTTGATATTCAAAATGACAAAATGGAAAGCAAACATAAAGCACTTTTATTGTAATTCAATAAGATGATTCAGTAAGATGATTAGTTTGGAAAAAAGCATTTGTGTAAATCTGAAAGCTGAACCAAACCATTTTCTCATGGAACACAATTTGTACTTGAAAGAATGATTAAAAACTGTGGTTATTTAGAATTAGATATTTAGGCAGACATTTGAAAATGAACAGAATGAACTTATCACTTCATTTTTTCCCCCTTTTCTTTCTTTCTCTTCCTTTCTTTTTTTCCCTTCCTCTCTCTCTCCTTCCTTCTGGCCTTTTTTCCCCTTCTTCCCTTCCTTCCTGGACAGTCTTACTCTGTTGCCCAGACTAGAGTGCTGTGCCATCAGCCTCGTTGATTGCTACCTCAGACTCCTGGGTTCACATGGTCTTGCCTCAGCCTCCTGAGTAGCACGGACTGCATGTGCCTTCCACAACTCCTGGCTAGTTTTAGTTTTTCTATTTTTGGTAGAGGTGGGGGTCTCACTCTTTCTCAGGCTAGTCTTGAACTCCCGAGCTCAAATGGTCCTCCCGCCTCAGCCTCCTAGAGTGCTAGGATTACAGGCAACCATGGCCGGCTGAGCTTATCACTTCAAATAAAAAAAAAAAACCAGTAACAGATTTTATTTGCTTCCAAGGACAAAATTTAAGCTTTTATGCAAAATTTAGAATTCTTGAAGATTTTTATTCATCATAATGAAATTGACAACTTCTAAATAATAATAATTATGATTTTTTTTTGTTTTGAGACTGAGTCTTGCTGTGATGCCCCAGGCAGAGTGTAGTGGCATCATCACAGCTCACCGCAACCTCAAAGTCCTGGGCGCAATTGATTCTCTTGCCTCAGCTTCTTAAGCAGTTGGGACTGCAGGGCCACACCACAACTCCTGACTAATTTTTCTATTTTTAGTAGAGATGAAGTCTCACTGTTGCTCAGGCTGGTCTCAGACTCTCTAGCTCAAGTAATCCTACCACCTTGGCCCTCCAGAGGGCTAGGATTATGCTGACCCTAAGTTCTAAATAATTAAAGACTTTACTGATGAGATTGATGGTAATACGAACAAATGAGGTTTCTGATACAGTAAATTTGGAATATATGCCTAACTCCATAAACCAGTCAATAAACAAGCAAAGCTTGATAGAGAATTATGTATAAGTAAAAGACATGTTCAAATAGGCCAATGTATTTTAAATATGTAACTACTAAATTTATTTTAGTAATGTTAGAACATGATTTTATTATACCTTACACATTTCAACTACCACTTTTGATTACTGGTCTTTTATCAAAGAATATCCAATGATTTGAAATCACTAAATAATTTGTCTGAAGTGATCCAAAAAGGCTATTTGAATCATACTTCTTCTTTCTTAATATGTATCTTTTTGGGGCTAGAATTTTTTTCTCCTATATTTCAACTAAAATAACACATTGTAAACAGTTTGAATGGAGGGGCAGCTATGACAATTCACTTGTATTATGTTAAGCCAGACATTGAAGAGACTGCAGTTTTCTCTTTTTACTATTTTTTTAAATTTTAGAAAATATAGTTTTTTAATAGAAATATGTTGAATGTGTCAAGATGTAAGAGTTTATTTTTTATGAATTAACAAGTAAAGTATCTTACTTTAGCAGTTTTTGGCCGGGGCTGGGTTTGAACCCACCACCTGCAGCATATGGGGCCAGCGCCCTACTCCTTTGAGCCACAGGCGCCTCCCCTGACTTGTAATTTCTAATATAGTAAACATTGATAGATCTAGACCACATGAAAAACTCTGTGAGTCATTTTTAAGGGGGCAAAGTGTTCTTGAGGCCAAAAGTTTTAAAGTACTGGGATAAAGTACTGCTAGTGCCACTGGATGACTACCTGCCTGCCAGAAGCAAAAATAAGTCCTTTGTAGAGTAAAATAATACCATGCAGAGTCTCAAATAATTGTGGCAGTTTTTCATATGAAATGTCCTGAGTGCAATCAAAAATAAGGATGTAAAAAAAGACATGGTATGATCAAACAACATGAGAAACAATAGGCAACAGAAACAATCTAATGCATGATTCAGATAATGGAGTTATCAGATTCAGATTTTTTTCCTCTTTTTATCTGCTTGCTAGGGAAAGATGCAGGTTTTTGAAACAAATAATTATATTCAGGGGGTTAAGGACAAGATCAATACTTTTGGTAGATATTAGAAGTAGTGCTAAAGAGTAAATTGGATATTGTGGAAATAAAAACTTTGATATAAAGAGCTCAGTGAATATCTTTTAAAAGTAGGGTCAGACCTCATTAAAAGGAGAAGTGGGGAACTAGAAGATAGTGGGAAAAAACTATACATATCAAAGCAGCAGAGATAAAAAGATAGAGAACACTGGAAAAAAAAATACCATATTGGATATGTTAAAAAATTTAATGTATATGTAGCTGGGGTACGAGAATGATAATGATAGAAAAATAGGATAAAATAACACATAAAGATATATGGTTTAGAATTTTTCAAAACTGACAGAAGAAGCAACAGTTTCAGGAAAAATGGTTAACATGAAGAAGTATAAAATTCCCATTTAGAAAAATCAAACCTGCTATAAACCAAAGACAATGAGGAACTCTTAGAGTTATACAAGAAAAAGTAGACGTGTTATTGAAAGGGAGCAATGATAGGATGGTTTTACTAATTTCTAACCTGACATAATATAATTCTGTCTTCAACATGCTGGAAAAAAATAAATGCAAATGCGATATTCTTTAGTGAAAAATGATTTCTAAGACTGAAAAATTAAGGTATTTTCCACACAAACAAAAGTTAAAGATGAAAGTTTGGGGTGGGGCAAGGTAGTTCAAGCCTGTAATCCTAGCACTTTGGGAGGCTGAGTCAGGTGGATTACTTGAGCTCTGGAGTTCAAGACCAGTCTCAGCAAGAGCAACCCCCTGTCTCAAAAACAAACAAATGAAAAAACCCAACAAGATGGAAGTTTGGAGAAACAAGAAGAAATGAAGAATATTAATGGTAAATATGTGTATAAATTCAAGTTAATATAAAGATATTATAATTATAATTTATGACAAATATACAACTAGGGTCAGAGGACTAGTGGAGTTAAAGTGTTCCATCTTCCTTTCATTATTGCAGAAAGTGGTAAAACTTCTAATTTATATTAACCGTTAAGTGGTCCAGAAGGCATGTAGTAATCTCTGGGAAAATAACTAAGAGAGTCATATAAGAATGTGTAAGCAAAAATAATAAAGTAATAAAAACATAATCAAAAGAACATAAGAAAAGTCACAATAAAAATGTTGGAAAATAGAACGTAAATAGCATTATTCTCTATAATGGATAAGTATTTAATTATAAGACAAATATTTTCAGACTGGATAAAAATAAATGCACCTGTTAACTTACAGGAGATAAACAAGTAAACTAAAGCACCAAGAAAAATTGAAAGGAAAAGGATGAAAAAGATACCTCACATAAACATTAAACAAAGTTGTATAACAAAGTAGATTCTAGGTCAAAGTACTTAGCAAGAGAGATTTACCACGAATATTTAACTACTCTAAATTTGTACCTAATGCCAATTATTATTGTTGGAGATTTTAACAGTTTTTTTGGCAATGATAAAGTAAGCAGACAAAAAGATTAAAATAATAGAGAATATTCAAACAACACAACTAATGAACGTGGTATGCTCTTTCTGTTTCTGATACTATGTATGTATGTATATATATGTGTGCATATGTGTATATAGAGGGTCCTCAAAATGTATATACATTTTAAAAAAGGAAAAACTGTATTAAAATTGTAATACTCACTATATACTGGTAATGTTTGTTATCTTGTATATTATAATTGCAGAAGTAAAACATGACTTGAATATTACAATTTCACTACAGATTTTTTCTTTCTTAAAATGTGTAACCATTTCTTTGGCACCCTCTTTGTATGTGTATATGTCACTGTACCACGTAACTGTGGATTAAATTACATTTTGAGCAAAGGTTTAGAAAAATTGCATATATAGCAGGTCACGGGACAAGTTTTACGTATCTTAAAATATGAAATGTGTATAGAATATATTCTCTGCCCCTAGTAGAAATCAGTAGCAGGAGCATAAATAGAAAACACGATGTATCTGAAACATTTAAAAATATATTTTGAAGTAACCATGAATCAAAAAAGAACTCACAAAAGAAATTAGAAAATATTTTGAACTGAATCATAACAAATATATTAAATCTTGCGTGATGTAGCAAAGGCAGTGAGTAGAAAGAGAATGGTAGTATGACATGCACACAATTAGCAAAAAAGAAAACCTAAAAATCAATTCTCTAATATCAAGGTAATTACCTAATCAACGTCAAGATGTTATATTTAAAATCAACCTATATTAAACCCAAGCAAAGCAGAAGGAACAAAATGATAACTATGAGGATATAAATTAATGAAACAGAAATTATATAATAGAGAATGAAAATTGAAAGATGTATTGTTTCTATATTTGTTTTATAATAACACAGGAGGCAGCATGACAAAGGAGAATAGGCTACTTTTATTCATAAATATGTGTGCAAATATCCTAAGCAAAATATTAGTAAATAAAAATAAGCAATAACAAAAATACTCACATCAGCTTGAGTTTATTCTATACGGAAATCAATCAAGGCAATTTAACACATAAACGGAATAAAGCAGGAGATGGCAAACCAAATCTGGTCCACTACTTTGCCAATTTTTGTAAATAAAGTTTTATTAAACACAGCCATGCCCATTTTCTGTGTTTATGTCACAGTTGCTACAAATACCACAGAGTTGCGTAATTGCAACAGAGTCTGTTTATGTTTAGCCTGTAAACCTAAAGTATTTACTATCAGCAAATGTTTGCGGACTCATGGAATAAAGGGAAAACTTCATACTGTTTTCCATAATGGCTGTACTAATTACTCCCACCAACTGGGTAAGAATCCCCCTTTCTAGGCCAGGCAAAGTGGCTCACTTGTAATCCCAGCACTTTTGGGGACAAGGCAAGAGGCCTTGAGG
This sequence comes from Loris lydekkerianus, assembly GCA_963574355.1. NCBI lineage: Eukaryota > Metazoa > Chordata > Mammalia > Primates > Lorisidae > Loris > Loris lydekkerianus. The sequence goes on along the minus strand of CAUYPK010072541.1, from coordinate 25,028 downwards.
CCTGGACAACATAGCAAGACCTTGTCTCTACAAAAAATAAAAAAATTAGCTGGACATGGTTTCACACATTTGTAGTTCTAGCTACCTGGGAGGCTGAAGCAGGGGATTGCATGAGCCCAAGAGTTGGAGTTATGATCATGCCACTGTATTCCAGCCTGAGTGACAGAGCATGACCTTGTTTCCAAATTAAATAAACAAATAACCAATAAAATAAATAAAAAGTTTTTCTTCCTTCACATCCTCACCAAAGCTTATCTTAATGTCTTTTTGATATTAGCCATTCTATCTGTGGTGACATGATTATTTCATTGTAGTTTTGTTTTGCATTTCCCTGACAATTAGTGATGTTGAGCATTTTTTCACATAGCTCTTGTTGGAGTATGTATTCTCTTGAGAAATGTCTATTGGGTCATTCATCCTTTTTTTTTTTTGTGATCTGTGATTTTTGTTTTAATTATGTCATCCATTTTTTATAATTGGATTGTATTTGTTTTTCTGCTACCGAGTTGCTATTTTTTTGATTCTGAGTCTTCTGCCTTACTGTTTCCTATTTAGGGATACTGGTGATTTCACTGGGCCTACCTGGATAAGTTAGGTTAAAATTTATATCTTAAAGTCAGTTGATTAACCACCTTAATTCCACTTTGCCAATGCAATTTAACATAATCAGAGGTTCTGGAAATTAGGAGATGGTCATCTTGGGGAGGATGAAAATATTCTGCTTATCACACCCATTCCTGGGGAAATTAACAGATAGTATATTATAATCCTCTCTATAAATTATGAAATAGTTCAAGATCAGTTATTATTATATTCTTTTATTAAGGACAGGGCAACTACACATCATACACAAGGGCAGAGAACATGCTAAATGGGAAAAAAAGAACATTTGATATCTAAATTATGGCCAGAAAATTTCCCCAAGGGTAGACTGCACTAACAAGTACTTTGGATCATTTGTAGTCTTGAAATGTGCATTTTTCTCCTTAGTATATTATCACATACAAATTTTATCCTGTTTAATAATTTATGATATCCCACGTGTTTTATAATATTTTATGTTAAAATCAGTGCAATCTTAATTAAAGAATCTAATGTAAGATAATCACTAGCACAGTGGCTAGTCGATAATAAATGCTAAATAAATAATTAAACATCATTTCTATTAGCTTTTTAGATAAGGGCAGCTGTTTTTCAGGAATGCAAGTGAGGTATAGAAACGATGTATTATGCTATCTGAAAGAATTGGGTGCTCCCAGTTGCTTTTTTAAAAAGCTATACTTTTCTATATCACTAAACCCAAGAATATAAGTTCTTCCTTAATTCAATGTTTGATACTATAAGAAGAGATGGAAATGTCTTTGATAGGTTTTATTATAGTCTACTTTGAATAAAATCTTTGAGGTATCAAAAATAAAAGTCTTTCATAGGGAATTGGGAAAGGTGATTTATCCTTGCCTAGAATAATGATTATAAATATATAGATATATGCTGCTGTCTTTATAGTCTTGAAATCTGTGGAAGCCACAACTCAAATTGACTCACAAATGCCACAGAGACTGTGAACAGATATATTTTGAAAAATGCTACCTGAGGGGTTTTGCTCTGAGCCCAATTACGAACATACAGACTATGTCTGTGCCTTCCCAATGTAGTCTAGGAATTTATGGTAGCATAGGGGCTTAAAATATCAGTAGATTTGGCATTAAAGACATTTTTCAATTATAAAACAGTAAGTTTTAAAGAAATGTTTGTATAAAAGCAAAGTTATTTCAGTTATCAGTACATGTATGATATGTATCTATGGATTGAAATTATTTTTAATACCATGATTATATAGTTTCACCAAATATTGACCATAGTTCAGGAGCACTTCACTTGGTCAATTAATTTATATTTAAGGAATACAAACAATATAAAACAATTTAAGAATGAAAGTATTTTAAAATCAAATACAGATAATTTTCCTATTTTACTTTTTGTCCTTTTATTTTTGGTTAAACCATCTATTTTATATTTATTATTATGAATAATCAAGAATTAACTGTTCACAGAGATTATTTTACTTATTCTGAGCCACTGTACATATTTTAGTCTATATATTCAAAGAAGTCCCCACCTCTTAATTATGTGACCTCAATTTCTTCTTCAGATGTCTCAACCCCAAAGCAGTATAAATAAGGGGACTGAGTTTTCTGGTTGGGGTAATAGTTTCAAGATTAGCTTATTTTTAAATCCAAGAGTCATTTCCCAGACTTAGGCCAGCCTTCTATATTCATTCTGTTTCTTAACTGAATGCTGGGGACTCTTTCTCCCTTTCCTCCTAACTCTGCTACCAACCAACCTGCCTTGAGATTTCTCTCAAAACTAATGGTGAAGTGAGAGAGGATTTATGTTCCTCTAGTACCCCCTAGCTTAAGACTCTTAAAGTTACAAAGGCTCCAAAATTTTAAAAGTTCCTGCAAGCTTCAGTCTTCCCTCTCTGCATGTTCTACTTTTCCAGATCAAGCTAACTGGGCTTTAACAAGTGCTATACTATAGTTTATTTGTGCCCCACCCCTAGCCTCATGTTTAAATTTGATCCTCATGGTGGTGGTGGGGCCTAATAGGTGGTGTGTGGGTCATGAGGGCAGATCCCTCATAAACAGATTTAATGCCCTACCTGATGATGGGGGGTGAGTGAGTTCTCATTCATACTAGTTCCTTCCAGAGTCAGTTCTTAAAAAGAGCTTGGCACTTCCCCTCTGGTGCTCTCTTGCTTCCTCTCTTGCCACATGACCTCTGCACATGTCATCTTTCTTTGCCTTCTGCTGTGAGAGAGAGCAGTCTGAACCCCTCACCAGATACAGAAGCCTGTGTCATGCTGCTTATACTGTGTGCATAACTGTGAACCAAAGAAACCTGTTTTCTTTATACAGCCTCTGGTATTCCTTTATAGCAACACAGTGGACTAAGACAGCAAGGAAGCTTGGAGGGAAGGTGAAGTAGGGTTCTTTTTAAGTGTTTTTCCTCAGGGAGATCATTTGTATTTCTGGCTGGATCTTTAGATCAATGCTTTCCAATCAATTTTGTGTGATGGGAAAACAGATACACAGATAATAATAGCTTTTTTTTTTTTTCCCCTTGGAGACAAGAGTCTTACTTTATCGCCCTTGGTACAGTGCCGTGGCGTCACAGCTCACTGCAACCTTCATCTCCTGGGCTTAAGGCGATTCTCTTGCCTCAGTCTCCCGAGTAGCTGGGACAACAGGTGCCCGCCACAAGGCCTGGCAATTTTTTTTTTTTTTTTGTAGCTTGGCTGGGGCCGGGTTTGAACCTGTCACCCATATGGGGCCGGCGCCCTACTCACTGAGCCATAGGCGCCACCCTGAAAATAATGGCATTTTTACGGTTTACATGGTATTACAGAAAAGACGGTGGGGTGGTGCTTGCAGCTCAGTGGGTAGGGCGCCAGCCACATACACCGTGGCTGGCAGCTTTGAACCTGGCTTGGGCCAGCTAAACAACAATGACAACTGCAACAAAAAAATATAACCGGGTGTTGCGGTGGGCACGTGCAGTCCCAGCTACTTGGGAGGCTGAGGCCAGAGAATCACTTAAGCCCAAGAGTTTGAGGTTGCTGTGAGCTGTAAGCCAGGGCACTCTATCCAAGGTGACAGCTTGAGACTCTGTTTCAAAAAAAAAAAAAAAAAAAAAGACTGGTTATCCATGTCTGGAGGCTGTGGATCCTCTATGCCCCCCATGCTACTCTGAAGGAATACATATCCCAGGCAGACCTGTAGCCTATTCTCAGTGGATTTCTCTTTCCTGCTATGGGAAAGCTGTAATTTAAACAAAGAAGGGAACCATCTCCTGGTGGCTATCCTTCAGGTTTTTTGTTTGTTTTTTTTTTTTTTGGCTGGGATATAGAAATTCATACAACTATTTCTGTTGGTTCATGTTGCTCTTTTTTTATTTTTTTGAGTTGCTCCATTAGAGTGCCAGAGAGTCATAGCTCATAGCAACAACAGATTCCTGGGCTTAAGCAATTCTCTTGCCTTAGCCTTCCAAGTAGCAGGGACTACAGGTATGCACCATGATGCCCAGCTATTTCTTTTTATAGGGGGAGTCTTGCTTTTGCTCAGGCTGCTCTTGAACCTGTCAGCTCAGGTAATCCACCTGCCTCAATATCCCAGAACGCTGGGATTATAGGCATGAGCCACCACACTCAGCCCTCATGTTGCTCTTTTAAGATTATTGTGCTGTCTTGACAAGTGGACAGAACTGGAACAGTAGGACTATTTAATATTAATTTTTCCTACTGAAATCTTCTTATTAAGTACTAAGGTACTTTTAAATAAACAAAAACATCAGTATGCATGCCAAGTGTTGGACACATAATCTTAGTGGACAAGAATTGGCTTCTGTTCTGAACTCAATAGATGTTTTTCTGATTTTCACATTAAGTCCAAATATATACTAGAGTGTTTTCTTCAAGGCTTAGAATTGTGAAAGAAAACAATTAAATTCCTATCATAACTAGTAATATAAACTTTCTTCCCTTTATTTTTACAATGACTTGAATCTTTTTATCCTTTAGGTCTCAAGTTTAAATATAACAGGTCTTTCTATGTTAACTCATGGAAGTGCCCTTGTCATCCTCTCTTAGTCCCTTGCTTGCTAGTCTTTCTTAGGACTTTACATACATACATATTCATTTGCTTCTGGTTGTGTCATTCCTATTAGAATATAACCTGTTGGAGAGCAGGTACCATGACTTGTTGCCTAACACAGAGAACATATCCAAATTTGCTGAATGAATCTCATGACCTTTTTGGAAAAAACATCTGAAACACAAATTTTAAAAATACAGTATTCTTTTGTTTTTCTAATTTTTTATATATAAACTGAGGCACTGATTTTTGAGCCTCATTAATGTTAAGTAACATTTTATATAGACTTTCCCTTTGTGTTATATGTAAGTGTAAGTTTACAGAAACATTAAAAAACCCACAGCATTACATAAACAACGTTTGCGTGGGTTCTTTTCATAATTTTGAAACTTTGGCTTTTTCTCTTACACTAACTAAAATAGTCTGGCAGCTTGGGCCCAATTTATATAACATTAAGTATGTAACTGGAAAAGAAGAAAGTGAGGGTGCCCTATTTCAAAACTTAATTGCAGGGCAGCGCCTGTACTCAGTGGGTCGGGCGCCGGCCACATACACTGAGGCTAGTGGGTTCGAACCCAGCCCGGGCCAGCTAAAATAACAATGACAACTGCAACAAAAAAATAGCCGGTCGTTGAGGCGGGCGCCTGTAGTTCCAGCTACTTGGGAGGCTGAGGCAGGAGAAAAGCTTGAGCCCAAGAGTTGGAGGTTGCTGTAAGCTACAGCACTCTACCCAGGGCGACAGCTTGAGACTCTGGCTCAAAACAAACAAACCAAAAACCCCAAAGCAACTTAATTGCAAAGATTCAAAGGGAAGAAATCGACCCTCTTTTCGGGTAAGGGTGTGTCCTAAAAGGCGAGCTCGTCTATGGCCGCTCTAGCCAAGTTATTCCACTGCCCCTACGTACTGGACACAGTCTTCGTGTCCGATTATGGGTCAAAGTTACTTTCCAATTGTTAAGCACGATCTGGTGAGCAAGCGAGACCGTGGACTCGAGAGGTGAGCATTTGGGGCGTAGCCACGCCATTTAAACCAGCGAATCCGCATTCATCCCTTTCAGCCCTCACTTATCTCGGCAGATGCTCCACGGATTGGCACGGACTACCGAGTCCTGACTTTCCTCCGCCCCGCGCCAAGATGCTCGGACAACTCCAGGCAGCCACTTCCCAGCAGGGGGGGATGAAATTGGCAAAACGGAACTAGGTCGACTAGAGAGCGCCGAAACGCAGTTGGAGGGACGCTTTGCAGCGCCGGAGAGGGAGGCAAGTTGCACCCGCGCGAAGGGGGCGGGCCGGCTCGGGCCGCTCGCATTTCCTGTGACAGAGGCTGCCCCAGCCTCTCCCTCTCCCGCGGCGGCGGGACCATTTCCTGAATCGCTGAAGCGGAGGGAGGACTGAGGTGCGGCCCTACCATTAGCGCACAAGCACGGGGGTGCGGATAAGGAAAGCTTGAGGGATGCAATGATAGTCAAGTACAAGGATTTCTACTGGGGCTGAGATTCCCTTAAAATGGGCGAAAAAGAGACTTCTATGGGCCAGAACTCCTCTTTTAGGCCAGGCCAGCCGGCTGTTTGCCCGGCCCTAGAGCATCCCCCCCTCCCCGCATTCCCGGGGTGGTTTAGCCCGAGAGGCCGGCGTCTTTCCCCCAGTTTGCGGTTCACCGGGAGCGCTCGGGACTTGCCGATAGTGGTGACGGCGGCAACATGTCTGTGGCGTTCGCAGCCCCGAGGCAGCGAGGCAAGGGGGAGATCACTCCCGCTGCGATTCAGAAGGTGAAGCCTCGCGGGGTCGGGATGCCAGGCCCATCCTGCCTCTGCGAGAGACACCCGGGGCAGGGCCGGGCGCGGAGGCGGAGGTGGGCCTGCTGGAAAACAGCCGTGTGTGGGAACCCGAGCCGCGCGCGGGCTGCGCCTCCTGAGTGGGTGGCGGAAGAGGACGGACCGGTTTTTTCGCGGAGTCCTTCGCGGTTTTAGGCTTTTTCCAAATAGGCACAAAAGCCCGGGTAACCGCCGCCTGATATCTCTAGGGATGGGGCGGCGGTCGGGCGGTCGGGCGGCCGGACGCGTGGGGAAGGGCTGTGTGTCGGAGCCGGCGCTCCCCGGGGCCCCGCGCGTTTCTCCGGAGTTACTTTGGCGTCGCCCCGCCCGCGCGGTGCTGCTTGGTCTGATCCGACTTGGGGTCCTAGCAGGCGGAAGGGGAGCTGAAACTCCCCGTCCGAGTTGGGGGAGCTCTCGGGAGAACTTGGGGGACACTGCAGAGAACTTTAGAATCTGAGGGGCGGCGAGGAAGAACTCTGTGGACTTTGCGGTTCCACCCGGACCCTCCTTCTACATCACTCCTTGCTCATTTACATCTGCAGCAAGTATTTATTGAGCACCTATGGTAGGCGCTGAGGCACTGTGGTGAGCCGTGGTCCCGCCTTGCTGGAGCTTAGAGTTTAGCAGCGGAGACGGTCGTGACCAATTATACAAGTCTTGATACACAGGGCGCAGCGTCCTTTTTAGAGGGTAGTGCTGCCGCGGACGCTGCTATGTTACTGCCAGTGGGGACACAAAGATCCTTTCTTGTTCTCTTCTACTTGTTTATGAGCAAGGCAGTGTTCTAAAAGTTACTTGTTAAATTTAGCAATTTACCATTAAGTATTTTTGCTTTGTTATATGCACTGAAGCAAGGATGAAGATTGTAAAAAGTCGGCGTATAGTACCACTTGCGGCGCACAGATTATGCTAATCGGTGTCTGTTTACTGTCAGGTTCTTTGGTGTGTGGCGTTTGACATTTGCCCAACTGTTGCTTTTTTTACGAACAAATGGGCTTTGCAGCGCCTGGAAATGTACTGCTTTCGTGTAGTGCACTGGGCTAAGTCTGCGTCCTGGCAAACAGTTCAAGTACACATGAGCGCAAAACATGTTTCTTAAGGGGTTTGCTGTTTTTATTTCTGAATTAAAGAAAATTTCCGAGTTGTTTTTTTAAATATATATATAAAGCTTTTCTTACATAAATCTTAAAATATTTATCATGGTAATTCAGAGGGTATTGGTCAGTTATTTTTCATCTTCAGGTAAGAGAACAATGGATTCCAAATTCATTGCTTCATTCTACAGTGGGAAAGATTGGTATTAGATAAGAAACATTCTAATAGTAAATTTTGTTAGGTTAAAAAGATAAGTTTTGTGAAATTGTAAGTGGGGATTGGATCTTGGTTTTTAAGAACTATTTTTTTGGGGGGGTTGGGGGTCAATCTTAGGATTCTATTTAAGAATAAGTGCATTACTGGTAGGGCATGATACTATTTTTTTCCAGCAAGTGCAAATTGTGATTCACACGCAGAAGAAAGTCACAGTTAATGTTAAATGGTTCTTCATTTTAAATGAAGAACTAATTAACTAAATTTATTGCGATGGCTTGATTATACTGTTGTACCCAGTACTTCTATAGGATACTGGTAATGTAGGGCAGGTTTAGGAGGAACATCCGTCCTTTGATCTTAGAGCTAAATCTGAGCCCCTGAAAACTGAATTGGTTTGCTCAAAATAACAAAACTGGCACTAAAATTAACTGACCTTTTAATTGCTACAATCAGTACTCTTTCCTTAATGCCTTTCCATGAATTATTTCACCTTTAAAGCCGAGATTACTTTGAAATATTAGATGATAGAAGGATAAATCACTTTTTCTGTTTTTAAACTTTTTGAAATTATGTATAAATATTATGCATGCATAGAAATTATTGTAATTTATTATTATGCCATATGTAGAAAATTACAAAACCATCTTTTTATAAAACTTGGAAACTGGTCAGCTTCCTGGACTGAAGTCTTCATGTATTTAGTTCATTGGATAAGGACAGAATTTTTTTTTTACTACTACAAAACATTGGAATGATGCACACAACGCAGAAGCTTAACTTTGAATCTTAACTCGCTAAAGCTTCTATTATAGATAGCAGAGGTAATTAAATGTTTGAATGTAAAAGAAATTCAATTTTTCCCTTCTGTGCTTCAGTTAATAATTCAGAAGGAGAATACTTGGGGTAGAAATATTGTCAGATTATTGATTAAACATGATATCAGTTGAAAGGTATAAGTAAACATGATATCAGTTGAAAGGTATAAAAGAAGATTTTCCAGGGTAAGCTATAGTATGTATGAAAGTGATCTAAGTGTGTTGAGTTTCTTTGTAAATGAAACATTTCTAGAAATCTGAAGGAAAAATGTCAGTTATTTAAAGTAACCGTTCATATGAACTGTGCATGGCATATTTTTGTAAGAGATTTAAGTAGTTTAGTATGTAATGAAATTTTATGTGAGAGAAATAATTCACTTATCTTCCTTGGAAATTATTTTTGTTATTAAAATGAAATTAAAAATATTTTATAGCAGCAGGTAGGAACATTCACAGAAAGTAGTAGGTTTCTTTTCTTTTTTTTTTTTTTTTTTCCTTTGAGACAGAGTCTCATTCTGTTGTCCAGGCTAGAGTGGGGTGGTCTCGCCAAGCTGACAGCAACCTCAAACTCCTGGGCTCAAGCAATCCTCCTGCCTCAGTCTCTCCTGTGGATGAGACTCTAGGCACCTCTCTCAACTCTTTGCTCATTTTTCTATTTTTAGTAGAGACAGGAGTCTCCCTTTTCTCAGGCTGATCTTGAACTCCTCAGCTCAAGCAATCATCCTGCTAGAATTACAGGCTTTAGCCACTTCTCCAAGCCCTAAGAGAAAGTAATTTTAAGATAATTTTTTTGTTTTATATGTTTGTGGATATGCTTAATGATTTTACAACATGTAATGACTGGTTTAGAGTAATAGTATTTTGTTACAGGATCCACTTTAGAGTTTTTCTCAAGCAATAATTACTAGTGCCCTGCCTATTTTCTAGTTTTTTAATTTATTTGAGAAGCTAGATTTGGCAATAAAATTTTTCTGATTTTTTTTCCAGATGCTGGATGAAAATAACCATCTTATTCAGTGTATAATGGACTATCAGAATAAAGGAAAGACCTCAGAGTGTTCTCAGTAAGATTAATGTGAAATTTTTTTGGTATTTATTTTCTGTATTGGTTAATTTTTACTTCTCTTTTTAATAACAGCTTTATTTGATATAATTTATATTCCATACAATTCATCTCTTTTGAAGTATACAATTCATTGTTTTTAGTATATGCATTCATAGAGTGTGCTACTATCACATAATCACTTTGTTTAGTTATTTATTTATTTTTGAGACAGAGTCTCATTTTGTCGCCTTGGGTAGAGAGCTGTGGTGTCACAGCTCACAGCAACCTCAAACTGTTGGGCTTAAGTGATTTTCTTGTCTTAGCCTCCCAAGTAGCTGGGGCTACAAGCACCCTCCACAATGCCCAGCTATTCTTTGTTGCAGTTGTCATTGTTGTTTAGGTGGCCTGGGCTGGGTTCGAACCTGCCACCCTTGGCGTATGTGGCTGACGCTGTAACCACTGTGCTACAGGTGCCGAGCCTACCTAATCACTTTATTCTCACCATCCTAAAAAATCCCTATTAGCAGTCACTCCCATCCCTCACCCCTTGACGACTAGTCTACTTTTTTGTTGTCACATTTTATGTGCAACATTTGGTCTGTTTTGACTGACTTTTTTTTCAGTTAGCATTTTGTTTCCCAAGGTTCATATGTGTTGAAGCACATATCAATACTGTATTCCTTTTTATTGCCAAGTAATCTTCCATTGTACAGCTATGCCACATTTTATTTATGTATCTGTTATGGACATTTGGGTTGTTTGTACTTCTTGGCTATTATGAATAATACTTCTATGAACATTTGTGTACCAGTTTTTGTGTTGTTTTTCTCAATTTTCAAATTTTCAAAAGAAAAATTTCTTTGAGAGGAGGTAGGTGTGTCATCTTTTTCCTTATACTTCTTACCCTGGCATTGTAAAATATTGACTTCAAATTTGCATTTAGTCTGACCTGTGGAAAAGTTAGCTCTTCATATATAGTGTGTAGGATATTTAGTTGTATTCATATATGTGGTTGAGAAAGCAAAGTTTGTATCTAATATGTAGAGAATTGATTTTCTTGAGGACCAGACTTTCTTATTTTGAAGTAATGTGTCTGAAGTAAATTATATATCCTAAAAGAATCTGAATAAATTGAATACGTTGACTATTTTATCAGAAGTCTTTAGAATGGAGCAGCACTCTCCAGTAGAAATGTAAATGTGAGCCACAATTTTAAATTTTCTAGTAGACACAGTAAACAAGTAAAAAGAAACAAGTTGAATTTATATTAATATAGTTTATTTAACCTATTATTTCCAAAATTATATCATTTCAGTATGTAATCAATATAAAAACATTAATGAGATATTTTATTTTATTTATTTATTTATTTTTGAAACAGAGTCTATACTATGTTGCCCTTGGTAGAGTGCTGTTGTGTCATAGCTCACAGCAACTGCAAACTCCTGGGCTTAAGCAATTCTCTTGCCTCAGTCTCCCAAGTAGCTGAGACTACAGGCGCCTGCCACAATGCCTGGCTGTATTTTGGTTGCAGTTGTCATTGTTGTTTAGCTAGCCTGGGCCAGGCTTGAACCTGCCACCTTCAGTGTATGTGGCCGGTGCCCTTCTCATTGAGATATAGGCACCAAACCTTTATTTTATTTTTTGAGACAGTCTCACTTTGTCGCCCTCTGTTGAGTGTGATATTACAACTCATAGCAGCCTCAAACTCCTGGGATCAAGAGATCCTCTTGCCTCCGCCTCCTGAGTAGCTGGGACTGCGACAACACCTGGCTAGTTTTTTTTTTTTTTAAAGAGTCAAAGTCTCACTCTTGATCAGGCTGGTCTCTGAACTCCAGAGTTCAAACAATTTACTGGTCTCTGCCTCCCAGAGAGCCACCACGCCTGGCCTAAGCTCATTTTGTTTAATTACCAGAGTATAATTGTTAAAACTGAGAATGCAGTATTATCTAATCTATAGAACTTTTTTGAATTTTGTCAATTGTCCTTTCGGTATGTATTTTCTAGTCCAGGGTCCATTGCAAGATCTGATGTTGCATTTAGTTGTCATGTCTCTTCAGTATACTTTAATTTGGAACTATTCCTTGTTTTTGTTTTTTTTCTTTTATAATGTTGACATTGTTGAAGAGTACAGACCAGTTATTTTTGTGGAATGTCTCTTGTTTAGAATTTGGCATTTCCCCATGATTAGATTCATGTTATGGACTTATCTCAGGAGTACCACCCACAAGATACTGTGTCCTTCTCGGTGCTTCCTCAGTAGGCTTACAATAGCTGTTTGTCCCAATTTTGGTGATAACTTTGATACTCAGTTAAGGTGGAGCCGGCCAGTTTGTCCACCATAAAGTTACTTTTTTTTCCCTTTATAATTCATATGTATCTTGTAGAGAGATACCTTGAAACACACATATCCTGTTTCTCATGCTTCAGCACATTAGTTTTAGCATCCACCTGTGATTTTTGCCTGAAATAGTTATTAATGTGGTGGTTGCCAAATAGTGACTAAACCCATCGTTCCTTCTACTTTTATTTGACTTCTACTGTAAGGAAGAAATTTTTCCTCTTCACCTATTCATTCTTTCATTCATTTTTATATCAGAATGGACTTACACATTCATACTATATTCTCTAGGTTACAATGTTACCCTATTATTTTCTTTCTCTAATTGTCCTAGATTTGGCCACTGGGCGCCCCTCAAGCTGGCTTCTTGATAATGTCTTCATTATTTATTAGCATTTTCTTATTTTTCTTATACCACAAAATTTTCTAAGCTCATTTTGACTTTTTCCTGTGCAAGTCTGGAAGCACCCATTTATTCAAGCCCTAGTTCTTTTTTTGGAGAATGAAACTATATCTGAGTGCTAGTTTATTTTACTATCTGATCTCTTATATGTTTTACATTTAAATGACTATTTCCATTTATATATATTGTTTCTTTGATGAATTTTGTCTATAGAATATTTGGAAATATTTTTTAAAAAAATTAATAAGCTGGTCGACTTTCTTCGGTTTAACTGTGAATAATCATCCGTGATATGAAAATCTTTACCTCAAGTCCACTACTGAATGACAGAACTTGGAGGCACTGATTAGCATACAGTCATGTCACATAACCATCTGTGGGTCAGTGATGGACTATGCTGGTGGTTCCATAAAACTATGATACCGTAACTGTGTTCAGATAATTTTAGATACAGAAATAACTTATACCATTGTCTTGTAGTTTCCAACAATATTCAGTGTAGTAATAGGCTGTTTAGCTTTGTAGCCTAGGAGCTAGGCTAAACCATGTGGCCTAGGTGGTAGTAGGCTATCCCAGCTCCGTTTATTTGTGTAAGTACTCTTGATGTTCACACAATGATGATGGAGTTGCTTGGCAATGCATTTCTCAGAAGGTTTCCCCTTGGTTAAGCAACATATGACTGCAATTATTTTCACCTCTGGCTTTTAAGAACTCCAGATAAAGCCAAGGGTTCTTTTTATATGTAGTATAGGACAGATTCAGTTTTTTACACTGCCCAGCAGTACATGTCACAAACAGTAGATATTCGGATCTAGAACCAACTTTTTCAACTTGAATCAGCAAAAGTTTATATTTTATTCTGTATATTTCAGCTTTTTTATGTTGATACTACCATTTCCCCCATTCTCTGCATACTGGAATGAGAATAGTCTCATTTTCTCGTATGTTTGGTGCAAAAGAAGCTTAAGTTGACTTCCGTAGAATCTTAAATTCTGCCCTTTTAGTAGATTTAATTTCATTCTTACTGTTCTTCATTCTTTCTTTCTCAAGTTGTCCAGATTGGTTTGTGAGTAAAGAGAAAAAAATTCTTTCTCAATCTTAATGTTTTTGTTTCTCATAGTTGGAGAAGCAAACAGAGAAACAATAAATGATAGCATCTGGGAATTGATAGTCAAATTTTAATTAAACAGTTCATTAAGATGTGATAACTTCACCTGAAACTGTTTTTTAAATTAAAAATAATTTATGAAAACAATATGTGCATTGTAGAAAATTAGAAAACATACATAATGTAAAAATAAAAGAACAAGTACCATATTCTCACCACCCAAGACTTTTCAGTGGTAATACTTTTGTGTATATTGCCTTATTTGCAGATACGCAAAATCACACTTAAATGTTAAGTCAGAGGTCTGAATCACTTGTGTGCGCCAGAATCATCTTTTCTTTAACTTCTGGTAACATTCTATTTGTGAGGATGTGTTATATTGGCTTTTCTGTGGTATTTGGTTTGAGCATTTTCTAAATCAACCTATATTTGCTTAAGTCAGCCCTTTGTATGTTAGGGTAGGTCCCACTATTTCAGAGTGTTTCATAAATCTCAAGCAAAAAAAAAAAATCAGTGTTCATTTTATTAAAGGAATTAAAGTTTAAATTTCTAATTAAGAAGACGACTTGTGTTCTATAAAATGTATTCCAGTTGTCTGATAAATGTATTCTTCATAGCTTCTAGGTAAAGATTTTTCTTCTTTTTCTCCCCCACCTCCCCCCACCCCCCGCTTTTTTTTTTCTTTCCTTTGTTTTTGAGACAGAGTCTCACTCTATCATCCTGGCTAGAGAGCCAGTGGCATTATCATAGCTCTCTGCAACCTCAAACTTTTTGGGTTGAGCAATCCTCCTGCCTTACCCTCCCAAGTAGCAGGGAGGGACTACAGGTGCCAGCCATGATGCTCAGCTAATTTTTCTAGTGTTAGTAGAGAGTGAGGGTTCTCTCTTTTGCTCAGGCTGGTCTTGTACTTCTGAGCTCAAGCCATCTTGCTTCACCCTCACAGAGTGCTAGGATTATAGGAGTAAACCTCCATACCCAGCCTAAAGATTTCTTTCTAAAAATGAAATTTTGTAATTATACATCAATACATTTAATAGAGGTTATTTTATCTTTTTCAAGGTAATTGATGTAGTGACTCTTAGTGGAATTTTTGGGAGGTGAACTGTTTTTAATGTTACAGTTTAATTATCATGGATATTTGGGAATATATGTTAGTATTAAGACAGTGCCATCGTCAATCATAAAATATTGAATATATTTTATATCTGCTGTTAGCTCATAAGATAGTTACCATCATGTGTTTTTTATCTGCCCTTAGCTTATAAATGTATATGCTCTTTTATTCACATACACTATTTTAGAAATAGTAATACATTAAGAAGACTATTTCAGTGAGAAATGTAACAATATTTATAGAATAAAAAATATTTCTCAGAAAATCTGAATATAATAAACTTTTTATTAATCATTTCAGTAGTCTTAACTTAGTCTAGATTCTTCTAGAACATTTGCTGATAGCTTTTTAGGTGACCTGTACACAAACATAAGAGAATATGAATATTTACTACTTTTTAATTAATGTTCATTATTTAGCCTTGAATTGTCTTAGAGTAAGCTTATTTGAAGAATGCTGAAAAAATAATGCAGTTTTATGGAAGAGAAAACTTACTGAAATTAGAAAAGTCTAATGACAATTTTTCACTTTACCCCTTTGTATTAGGGGAAATAATTTGGAGGCGTTAGGACAGTTAGATAAATTTGGATGGATTCTGTGGATTTGATAGTAATGTATCTTATTTTGATGGTTATATAAGGGGATAGGCTCGTTTTGGGAGCGTCAACAGTGAAGTATTAGGAGTAATGGGGTATTATGTCTACAACTGAGTCTCTTATGGTTTTGGAAAAAAATGAATGTCGTATATGTGTATTTTGGTGTGGGTATTTGTAGACAGAATGGTAAGACAAAAGTGGTAAATGTTAACGATTAGGGAATCTGTAAGAAAGATCTGTAGCACTTTATTTACTATTGAAACTTTTGTATAAGTTTAAATTTATTTCAAAATTAAAAATTAGGGTTTGATAATTGGGAGGAGATTGAGATGTTTTAAAATCAAACTAATTCATAAAAGATAATGCATTTACAGATAATTAAAACTACAGGAGACTTTACAGATCTACCTTGTATCCATTACACCCTAGGTGTGGCAGATTTAATCGTAGTTTACCACTGGCTTATCAAGTACTAATTAGCATGATAACCAAAAGTTTTTTCTTGAAGGGTCATGTATAAACCATATCTCTTAGTACACTTTGTTATTTTTATTTTTCATGGGGTGGTCAACAGAGCTCATATCTGTGTATAATGGGGCCATACTAATTAATACTTAGAAGAAAAGGAGAACTTGAAGGAGTAGACATTGAAATGGGTATGTATTCCAGTGAAAAATAGTTGGTTTTTTAAAAATTCTTAAGTTCCATTGAAAATCTCTACAGAATAATAAAGTTGTTCCAACTAGTGGTCCCTGTTGGTACTGTTTGAAGAATTTTGATAACATAATTAACCATTATGAATGATTCTGTACAACACATATAATAGTTATTAAATATTTGTCTTGGTTTATATAAGGAGCATTATCGAATTTATTATGTCTGATTGGGCACCATAGCATATATATGAAGAAGAACATTAAAAGTATAGCCCTGTTAAGTGACAAGGCTTTATTTTAAAGGCAGTGAGAAAAAAATTTTTTTTTGTTAAGAAAAAAGCTGTGAAACCAGTTGTTTGTAACAGGGAAAAATTGGTAGCAAAGAATACACTAGAATTCCTTTCATGGTATCTAAAAAATTACTTCATTTGGGATTTGAATTAGACTTTATTCAGTTGAATAAAGTTCTTTTGAGTTATTTTTTACTTTAATATGTGTTTACTGTTTTTAGTAAAAAATTTTAAGACAGACTTATAATTTGATGCAGGTGTTAAGTTTGTATTTATGGGGCTTACTGTATATATGCATTAACTCCCAATTCTAGTAATTTAGATTACTACTAATTTTAGTATGGTTTTATCTGAGTTCATTTTTAAAATTGTGAAGAGAACTTAGCTAAACTAATTTATAACTAAGATTACAGTAAGCAAACTACTCATGCCAATAATGAGAATTTATTTTCTTCAGATTCCTGTAGCAGTGTTGGTGTCCTATCATTTCTTCCATCTCTATTATGTTTTAGCATATTGTTTTTTTCCTGTAATTGGAGATTACCTGTGTCCATCGTCTTCGCTTTATAGTGAGAACTAATAGGTAGCACAAACACAGCAGGCATAAGTTGGTGGTTGCTGCAGTAATGAGAAGGAAAAAATGTGTGGTTCTCACCTCCGTTCTTACATTTTAGCAGAACATTTTGTGACTGTACTTGGGTTTGAGATTTTTGACATAATGAAAATTGTAGAAAGAAGGGGATAAATATATTTTGTTGAATTCCTTTATTTTACTTCCTTTTTTAAAAAAACATGCCAGTGTGAGCTATTACATGTATCAATTATTCCATTTACTGGCTATGCAGTCTTGTATAGGTTACCAACTTTTCTAAACCTTAGCTTAGTTTACTCATCTGTAAAATAGAAAAAAGAGCTCCTACTTTATAGTGTTGGTTTGAGAATTAAATGAGATATACATACATACGAAATAATGGTGATAATGTCTAACACATGCTAAGATCTCTGTGTTCATTATTATCTTTAAGTGTATTATTTACTATTTGGAATTACTTTACAGAGGAAATAGGAAAAATAGAAGTGATATTGATATTCAGGTAACAAATCTTTTATTAAACTTTAGTAATGGTTTGAATGTTGTAGGTATGTAGGCAGATAAGAAAATTATTTTTAATATTGATATTTGTTTTCTTTTAATAGGTATCAGCAGATGTTGCATACAAACTTGGTATACCTTGCTACAATAGCAGATTCTAATCAAAATATGCAGTCTCTTTTACCAGCAGTAAGTACCTTTAAAATAGTATGAAGTACATAATCTTTATAGTACATGTTACAATACAGCATACACATGTTTAATGATTTTTGAACTTTGTTTAGTAAATCCTGCCTTACTCTGAAAACATGAAAGTAATCTATGTTTATCTTTTTAAAAGCTTGTATTGCTTTCATATTTGAGTTAATTCACCTAGAATTGACTCCCACTCTGTTTGTTTATTTTATTTGTATTTGCACAAATAATTTGTTAATAAATCTGGAGTATTTATAGTAAATCTCAGACATGATACAATTTTACCAGTAAATACTGAATTTCAATATGCATCTCTATCAGGTAGGACTATTATCCCACCCAGTGAAGTTAATTATAATTTCTTACTGTCTTCCAATCTGTTTTCTATTTTTATTAGTTACCTAAAAAAACTTACCGTATATACTCGAGTATAAGCCAAACCCAAACGCGGCACAAATTTTGTGCCGAAAAAACTCGGCTTATACTCGAGTATATAGGTAAATGTTTTAAGAGTTGTTTGCCTCAGAATCCAAACAAGGTCTATATATTGCATTGGTTGATATGTGTCTTCAGTCTCTCTTGATCTGTATCAGTTTATTTGTATAAATCTCTGTTTACTTGTTAAAGAAATTGGGTCATATGTTGTGTAAAATTTTTTACATTTTGTATTTTGCTGATTGTATCCTTTAGTCCTTTACTATATTCCTCCATCTGTCATATTTCATGTAAACTGACAATTAAAGAGGCTAAATTAGAGTTAGGTATAGTTTTTTTGCTAAGAGTATTTCATTGGTGGGGTGCTGCTTTGCATTTTATATTGTATTATATCAGTGTGGTTACTCCGTTTTTAGTAATGTTAAGATTGATCAATGGATACAGTTGATACCATCCTGATCCATCCATTACCTTTCACTTAATGGTTTTTATAATCATTGATGCTTTTTGACTAGATTCTTTATTTCATTTTGGGATCACAGAATGGGGAAATTTTTTTTTTCAGTTTTCATCTGGGGCTGGGTTTGAACCTGCTACCTCTGGCATGTGGGGCCGGCGCCTTACTCTGTTGAGCCACAAGCGCCGCCCTAGCTGTAACTCTTTTAAAAAGAAAAACTTCCCCTTTTTTTTTTTTTTTTTTTTGAGAGACAGAGATTCAAGCTGTTGTCCTGGTAGAGTGCAGTGACATCACAGCTCTCAGCAACCTCCAACTCGTGGGCTCAAGCAGTCCTCTTCTCTTAGCCTCCCAAAGTAGATGGGAGTCCTCTTGCCTTAGTCCCCAAGTAGATGGGACTACAGGCAACCACCCCAACGCCCGGCTATTTTTTGGTTGTAGTTGTCATTGTTGTTTGGCAGGCCAGGGCTGGATTCAGAATTACCAGCCTTGGTGTATGTGGCTGGCACTCTAGCCGCTGAGCTATAGGTGCTGAGCCAAAATTTCATATTTTTAATGTGTTTAAATCCTTTGTAGTAATTCTTTATGATGCTCGAAGCTTGTTTCTTTGATCAGCATAAGCCCCTTCATTAGGCTCCTATGTCCTTCTGATGTGACTTTAGTGTTTTTTTTGTTTGTTTGTTTGTTTTTTTTTTCAGTTTTTGGCCAGGGCTGGGTTTGAACTCGCCACCTCTGGCATATGGGGCTGGCGCCCTACTCTGTTGAGCCACAGGCACCACCCCAACTCTAGTATTCTTTTATAACTTGTTTGCTTTCAGGATTTGAGACAGATGTCAGGTTGATTATATTTTCTGCCTCTGAACTGGAATCAGCTATTTTTTAAGGATTTTTTTTTTTAATTTAATAGGAATTGATATTTTAGAAACCACATGTTGGATACTTGGGACATTCATTATTACCAAGTTTTCATTGTTTCTAGGCCTTTTGAATACACAGAATTAGTAAACATCGTTAAAAACAGTGAAAGAAAATACTGAGTTCTTAGTGATATTTGCATTTCAGGAAAGGATTTTTACTTAGTTGTGATTTCATATATTAGTATCTCCTCTCTCTAGTAATCTTGGTTTCTTACTGACATTACTATAGTTGGTTTTTTTTTTGTATTATTATATATAAAACATACTTTCAGTGTTATAGTACCAAAATAACCACTAACAATAAGCTGCTTGTCCTTAAGGTACATCCAACTTGGGACATTGATTTTTTATTTATTTACTTTCCTTTTTTTTTTTTGCAATTTTTTGGCCGGGGCTGGGTTTGAGCCCACTACCTCTGGTATGTGGGGCCAGCAACCTACTCCTTTGAGCCACAGGCACCGCCCTAGTTATTTACATTTTTTGAGAGTCTCACTATGTTGCCCTTGAGTGCTGTAGCGCCACAGCTCACCACAACCTCAAACTCTTGGGCTTAAGCAATTCTCTTGCCTCAGCCTCCTGAGTAGCTGGGACTACAGGCACTGGCCACAATGCCTGGCCATTTTTTTTTTTGGCAGTTGTCATTGTTGTTTAGCTGGCCTGGGCCAGGTTTGAGCCCGCCAGTCTGGGTGTAACCACTTGGGATATTTAATCAATACTTTTTTTTTTTTTTTGTATTTGTTCATGTACTCAATTATCAGCTAGGAAGAATTTAGTTTTGTGAATAGTTTGAGGAATGGGTTCGATTTCATTTGTTCCCAAAGAGATAGTTCACTGTTCATTGGGAAAATAAAGCAAGATACCTTTTCTCTGTTTTGGCATGCCACCTGTGTCATACCAGATACCCATATATGTGTCTTTGTCTGATCTCTATTCTATTCCATTGGCTTGCTTTTATAAATTCCACTGTCTAATACGCTATATTTGAGTTCTTATTTCTTATCTTTTTCAAGACTGTCTTGGCTATTGGTCCTTTGCATTTCCTTATATACTTAAACATCAATATGCTAAGTTACATATACTCACTGATAGTCGTGTTGAGATTTTTATTGAGATTGCCTTGACTTAAATCAGTTTGGGATGAATTGTTTTCTTTACAAAATAGTGTTCCAAATCATGAGGATTGCATACATTTTCATTTATTTAGTCCTTTAATATGTGTCAGTCAAATTTTGTGATTTTCTGTGTAAAGAATTACACATCTCTCATTAAACTTATTGCTAGATACTTCATATTTTGAGGCCATTTTAAATAGTGTCTTTGGTTTTTAAGTTTAGTTTTCTAACTACTTACTGTTTAACATGAAAATTCAATTGATTTTGACACTCATAATCTTTTCAACTTTTCTTCTAACAGTTTTTCTGTAGATACTTTGCATTTTCTATATTCACAATTGTATCATTTGTGAATAGTGAGTTTTGTTTCTTTCTTGCCAATCCTTATACCTGTTATTTCTTTCTCTTGCCTTACTTTTCTGGCTAGGACCTCCAGTACATTCCTGACTAGAAGTGATGATAGAGGACATCCTTGTCTTGTTCCTGATCTCAAAGGGAAAACTTTCACTGTTTGACCATTAAGTATGATGTTTGCTGTAGTGTTTTGTAGATATCTTTATCAGATTAAGGAAGTTCCCTTCTGTTTCTGGTATGCTAAGACTGTATATCTTGAATGGATATAATACTTTGATTGTATCAAATGAGATGACCATAAGCTTTTTCTTCTTTAATATTAATGTGGTAAAATATACTGATTTACTTTTCAGTGCTCTATCAATCTTGCATTCTTGTAATTAACCTCTTGCTCATGACCTACTTTGCCATGGTCTTTTTTTTCCCTCCCCATGGTCTTTTTAAAAATTGCTGTATTTGGTTTGTTAAAATTTTGATTGCATTTTTGCATCTTTGTTCATGAGTGTAATTATGTAATTGAACTGTAATTTTTCTTTCTTATAATGCCTTTGTATATTTTTTTTTCTTGAGGTTATACTGGCTTTATAAAATGAGCTGGGGAATTTTCCCACTTTTTCTTGTCTAGAAGAATTTGCATAATATAACTCTTATTCCTTAAACAGTTTGGTAATTCTTTAGGAAAACCATTTGGATTAGAGTTTTCTTTGTGAGAAAGCTTATATTTACTTTTTCTTTTAATAACTAAATCAGACTATAAAAAAATATATATTTATTTTTTTTTATAACTTGCCTCTTTTGGCAAATTGTAGTTTTTAGCATTTAAATAAATTTGAAAATTTATTAGCATGAAATAAAAGTTCACGAAATAATCTTATCTGTGTAATGTCAATAGGCTCTGTAGAGAAACTCTTTTAATTTTTAACATAGTTATTTGTGCCTTCTACTACAGTATTTTTTTGGTTGCTCTTGCCAGGTGTTTGCTGTATTTGTTTTTTAGACTTTTCAAAGAATTAGTTTTTGGTTTTGGTTATTCTTTATTGCAGTATTTTTCAGACTTTTGGTGTTAGAACCCCCTGGTACTCTTCGAAATTATTGAGACTCTAAAGACATTAATATGGGTTGATTATATTGATATAAATTATAAATTTTTCTTAGTTTTTAAATTAAAACTGATAAATTAAAAAAATTAGTTCATTTAACGATACTAATAGTGACCCATTGAATGTTAACATAAATAACCTTCTTTAAAGGAAATTTATCTTTGAGAACAAATTTAATGAGACAAATGACATCATTTATATTTTTGTAAATTTCTAATTTCTTTTAAACGTCTGGATTATTAGAAGACAAGTATATTTTCTTTTCATTTTTTTTGTAGGGGAGAACAGAGTCTCACTCTGTTGCCTGGACTAAAGTGCAGTGGCATCATCATAGCTCACTGCAACCTCAAATTCCTGGGCTCAGGAGATCATGTTGCCTTACCCTTCTAAGTAGCTGGAACTATAGGTGCATGCTACCATGCCGAGCTAATTTTATTATTTTTTTTTGTAGGTATCAGATCTTGCTGTTGCTCAGGCTAGTCTTGAACTCCTGGCCTTAAGCAGTCCTCCCGCCTTGGCCTTCCGGAGTTGCTGAAATTATAGGCATGAGCACCGTGCCAGGCTGACACCTGTTTTTTCATAATGTACTTGGTTGTAATATGTTGTTTTGGTTGAAGTAGAAGAAAAAAATCCAGTCTCATAGATAATGTAGTTGGGGGAAGAATATTTTAATACCTTTTCAGATTATTGATATTTTAATAGATCTGAACAAATACTTTTTTAAAAGTTTAGTTGCAGTATGGAATCTGAAATTATATCAATACATTTTCTCTGCTAGAGAAAGGTAGATTTAAGTCCGTTGGTCTCTCTTACACTTTGAATTAATCTTTTATTCATGCATAATTTTGTAACATCATGCTTTGGTCACTTGGAAATGTAAGTTCCCTGAGTTTGGCAACTCTTCTTTAATTGATTTTGTTATGTCATACATATACACCAAAGACCACATTTATTATAATCACTACTAACCTCATCAGATAATTTTTTTTGTGTGCGTGTGTAGAGACAGAGTCTCACTTTATCACCCTCGGTAGAGTGCTGTGGCGTCACATAGCTTACAGCAACCTCCAATTCCTGGGCTTAGGTGATTCTGTGCCTCAGCCTCCCGAGTAGCTGGGACTAAAGGTGCCCGCCACAATGCCTGGATGTTTTTTTTTGTTGTTGTTGTAGTTTGGCCAGGGCTGGGTTTGAACCCGCCACCCTCCGTATATGGGGCCGGTGCCCTACCCACTGAGCCACAGGTGCCGCCCTCATCAGATAATTTTGATGTATTGAGAAGCTGTTGAGCTCACAGTAGTAGATATGTTTGGCACATGTCTAGTTCTTGGTGTAAAAACTCAAATTTGATACTGGCAACAAATGCTGTCATTATTTTCTGGCTCATGTTTGAGAAAATGTCTGCCAAATACTGAAACCTAGACAAATATAGTTAGCAATTTTTCTTTCAAGTAAAAATGGTGTCCCATAAAAACAGTGTCCATTCAGCTAGTACTTTAGTCATAAAGTGCTTTTTTCTTTAGTATCTTACTTTGGTTTACAGCAGATAATGTTTGTTATTTTCCCATTTTTTCACTGACTATTAAAAGACAAGGATAATTTAATAAATTTAATAAAAAAGACCAGGATAAATTTAATAATTTTCACTGCCTCATCAACTATATTTTTAAGTAAAACTGATTTTTCTTTCTTTAACTTCAAGTGTATTGCAATCAATAATATAACAACTACTAATAGAGTTTGGTGCCATTGTCTTAATTCATGCTAAGGTTCCAACAGTTTTATCCAATGTTGCTTTTGCACTCATTGTAGATATCAACCACAGTATCAAAGGCAAACATCACCTTGGTATTATCATGGAAATAGTTTTGATCTTGGGGATCTTCTAAAAGGGTCTTGAAGATCACTTTTTGTGAACCACTGCTTTATGTTTTTATATATGATTAATTTCTGATAGTATTTCTGGGGAAAAAAACCCCAAACTGTAAAAAAATTTTTTAAGAGAGAGGGTCTCTTACCACGTAGGCGAGGACTTCAGTGGCATAGCTCACTGCTGCCTTCAACTTCTGAGCTCAAGAAGTTGAGCCGCCTAAGTAGCTGGGATGACATGCACAAGCCTTCAGCCTGGCATATCATGTCTTTTAATTGGAACATTAAACCCATTTGTAATAAATGTAATTACTGATTTTTCTGAGTTTAAACCTATCATCATGCAGTGTACTTTGTATATTCATTTTTCTATTCTTATTTGCCTTCTTTATAGTTAATAATATTTTATTATTTTTTTTTGCTAGGTGAGAAATTTTATATACTTATAACCACTCTTTTAGTGGTTACTATACATCACAGACAAGGCAAGAACCATCAGCTACTTTATTTCTATTCCTTCTCTTAATGACTTATAAATTGTTATCATGTATTTTAAATCTCTATGTTTATCCACACGTGATTATTATTACTGTTTTTTTTTTTTTTAAGTCAGTATTCATTAGACTCATTCACAATTACCATTTCTGATGATTTTCATTCCTCCCTGCATTTGCTGCCTTCTACTTTAGATCAGTTTTTTCCTCTCCAAAGGAACATTCTTTAGTATTTCCTTTAGCACTGGATTGCTTGAACTATGTATCAAAAATTCTGCTGTCAGTGTAATTGTTGCTAGTTTGAAGATAACCTGCTTATTTACTTAAACTTCATTTAAGAAGTTTGGTTTGCCTAGGGTTTTCTGCAGTTTTACTATGCTATGTCTAGGTATAGATTTATTTTTTAATTGAAAATTTTTTTTCTCACATTATATACATTTCTGTTGGAAGATTTCATTTACTCTGCTGGAATCTCTTGAAATTTCTGAAATCTGTAGGTTGAAGGTTTTCCTCAGTTTTAGAAATTTTTTAGTCATTATTCAAGCAAATAATTCTTTGATGTAGAACTCTCATTAAACTTATGTTAGACCTTGTAACTATATCTTTATGTCTCTTAATTCCTCCAGATTGTTCTATCCATGCATCATTCTAGGTTTCTCTCTCTCTCTCTCTATGTGTGTGTGTGTGTGTGTGTGTGTATATATATATATATATATATATATATTTTTTTTTTTTTTTTTTTTTTAAGACAGAGTCTCAATTTTTTACTCCCAGTAGAGTCCTGTGGCGTCACACCCCACACCAATGTATAACTCTTGGGCTTAAGCGATTCTCTTGCCTCACCCACCCAAGTAGCTGGGACT
>CAUYPK010072540.1:0-15170 GCA_963574355.1 Loris lydekkerianus | reverse complement strand
ACTCCACTTAGGAAGGCCTCAGACAGCTGCCCGCTCCCCTAACCTCCACTAGAGGCCCCTGCCTCCTCTCTCTCAAGAGCCCAGAACAAGAACCAGGACCTATTTGAAAAGTTGACACAAGAATTTTTTAAAAACTAGAATCATTCCTACACCTCCCTTTCCCTTTTCTCCTCCACCCAATCAAGTTTTTCTTAATATTCAAGCTTCAGATCAAATTTCATAAAAGCCAAGAGATATTTGTCACTGGCTCCAGTAAAAATAAATATACTACAGACTCTTGTTATTGTTGTTTTGGTACTATTTTTAACATAGGAACTCATAATGTTTTGCAAGGTTTAATTATATTTTAAAAATATGCTTCATGTCCAGGCCTTTCAGCTTAGATGCACAAAATTACTATTCAGACCTGTTACCTTATAAACATATAGATTCTACAGTTACAGTTGAAATTGTCATGAGTCCTAAATTGATAATCTGAATACATAAATGGGGACCAAGAGTTGGCTGCACTTTATCATTACGTTTACGCAGGATCAGAATGTGCATAAATCCCATGTTCTCCTCCTTGCTGGAAGCACGTATGTAAAAAATTACCCAATCTTCATGCCTAATATCTTAGTGTTTTAAGAAATCTTGCATTTAACAAAAGCAATTCTTTTTCTCTCTTCCCTGCAGCATGCATGGAGCACGGCACCTCTGTAGCCCGGTACCTCTGTAGCCCGGTCTTTGCTCAGTCTCAGGAAATCTTCGTGAGGGCAGAGCTTGAGGGTATCTGTGAGTTCTGCTGCCTCAGCTGGTCCAGCCTCGGTATTCGGAGGAGCTGCAGGACATACCACATTATATTAAAGTTTTGATTACTCCCTCAGTGACCCAGATTATCACCTATGAAGATGAGCAAGAGGACATTCTGGGAAGAAGACTTCTTTGCATAGGAGATTATGGTTGTGTCTAACCTCTAGTATCAGGGGAAGCATTGTTAGTGGGAAAGGAAAGAGCAGTCACTGACAGGGTAAACAGATCCACTCTGCACCAGATTCTGATAATCAGGGAAACACTTTGGTGATTTGAAGCCAAATTTGGCCTCCTCATATTCAGAGAAAACAATTAGATTTTTTTCAGTGGTGCTGCTCCAGGTTACTCACTCATCAAGGTGCTGTCTATTAGGAATATGATGTGAGTTCCACATGCAATATTAAATTTTATAATATTTACGTTAAAAAGTAAAAATAAACAGGTGACATTAATTTTACCAACATATTTTATTTACCACAACACATCCAAATACTCTCACTTCGATATGTGTTACTAGCCCCAAATCGAGTTCTTACCAGCCACGTGTGGCATTGCCCACCGTACTGGATCAGTGCGCCACCTCGATGTGGAGTGGCCGCTCTTTTCTAAGCCACACAACACAAACAGATACATGAACTTAATAGAATCTTGCATCTTATAATATTCAGGTGTTATTAAAACCATCACATGAATTCTTCACCTTTCTAGAAATGGGCTTCAATTATGCCTCACCAAATTATAAAGTCAGCTATTTGAAGTATAAGTGCTGTCTAGTAATGAAGTGTTGTATGTAGGATCAATGGGACAATTATTTTTTGTCAGAAACTCTCATGTAACTCTGGTTCTCTCCCATCCAAAGGGCTCAGTGAGCAACCAATTATTTATAATGCAAGGAACCAATCCATGTGTTTTGGAGAAGTCTGTTTCTGAGTCACTCTGATCTATTCCCTTGAGAAATGTAGTATTATCTGACATTGCTTAACCTCAGTTATCTGAAATTGTGCAAGACAATGGGAAATTCCAGAGTCCTCCCTTGAAGGAGAAGAAAGGAGAAATTCAGAAACAAAACTTAGAAGTTTGCCAAGGTCTAGACCAGGCGTCCTCAAACTTTTTAAATGGGGCTAATTCACTGTCCCTCAGACCAATGGAGTTTAAAAAAATAAACAAAAACTATGAATAAATTCCTATGCACATTGCACATATCTTGTTTTGAAGTAAAAAACAAAACGGGAACAAATAGAATTCACACCGCTTCAGGTGGCCCGCAGGCCACAGTTTGAGGACGCCTGGTCTAGACAGTAAGGCTTCCTGCCATGAAAGAAATGGACAGTCCTGTTACTTCTGTTCAGTTGTATGAGTCAACCAAGGCATCTTCTGGTTAATTTCATTTAAATGAGAGAAGTAATAGCATAATGTGTTAAATTTTTGGTTTTTATATTTTTTAATGTCTTTTTAAATTTCAATGATTTGTTTTCATTAGTTTTTTAATTGTGCTTTTAATAAATGTCTTTCTAAAAAATATGATACTAAGTTAATTCTAAAGGTGAAACCACTTGTAAGAGTTTGTAAGGATACCAGACCTTGTAAGCTTTTTGTTTTTCAAAAAATCAATGACACATGATTTTTTCCCCATTCCAGTAAATTCTGTCAACATGAAAGCATCCAGTATCCTTGGATAGTCCCTGGTCAGAGGTGTGTTTTCTCATCCAAAGTTTCCAGTTTCGTGTTTATGTACAGGTTTGGAGCTTTCTAACAGTCATTTCCTAATGACCATATGTATCTACATATAGTATTTTCAAGCAAAATAAGGAATTAGACAGAATTTCTATCTTATATTTGATAGAAACAATAACATGAAAATAGATTATCTCATTACAGAATATTAGCTATTATAGTCCAGTCCGCTACCCATATAGAGTTCTTATTAGCTTGGCAATGCAACAGAAGGAATTAAAAACGTAGAATTTCAGATATTAATAAAATGTTTAATTTTTGAGTTGTATGTCTTAACCTAATAAAATGCTCAGGAATCCCTTCAAGTTGATACAAAGGGGAAAAGACTTGTACAAGGTAAGACAAAGCATCTCCCTTGGCAAGCTGGGATTCAAGTGATTATCTCTGTCTGTAGAATAGTGCTCTCCACACAGTGTGCATGTATACATATGGGTTTGTTAAAGGAAACAAACACACAAATATTTATACCCAGCCTATCCTCTAGTCCATGCCATCCACACAATACTGGAAAACTTCACAATTATACCCATGGCCAAAGGCATGGCCAGGACTTTTGCCTATTCTGATAGCCTAGCCCACCCCTGACTTATAAGCCTGCGGGGCCAGTGCACCTAAAGGTCCCGGGATCACTCTGAAGACTCAAGTGCAGATAGAGGCCCAGGAGCCATTGGACCCCTGCTGAGAGGGTGTACAGCTGCCTCCTTCCTGCCACCACCTCTGCTGCCCAAATAGCTTAAATTTAGTTAGAATTCAATGCTCACTGTGATTCCCGGGGCTGCTAACATAAGCCCTGAAGCCCTTATTAGATCAATTCTAATTCCTATTTGCTACTGATTTTTTAAAAGTGAGATAGTTCCTATGTCATCTCAGGTTTGAGAAGAAGCAAAAAACCTACAACAGGACCAAGCTGAATATTAATGAGAATGTGAACCTCAGCCACAACCTGGGACAACTCTCAGACAAGAATATGCTTCCTGGTGGTGGAAACTTTTCTTCTCGCTAGAGAAGGCTTATTGAAAAAGATCATTTGATATAGTGAGGTTGCAACAATTTATGTTGTCTTCTGATCATTATCATTTGTCATTCTGGGTAAAGACCAATATTTGAGGGCTGAAAAGTTTAGTTTATACTCTGTGACAAATTCAGTCTGTGACTGGTGCATTTGACTTTGAGAACATTTAGGTTCTAATATGAGCTTGGACAATTAAGGTGGCAAACTCATTCTAGAAAAAGTGCTCCACACCTCACTTCTGAGTACCAGTTTAGTCATCTTTGAATTATTCCCCTTGGGAAGCTATGTCCCAATACCAGCACCTACTCCATCCTTAAAAGCAATTTTAGAACTCTCTCCAGAATAATCATTAGAGCTGTTATCAAAAGGCACAAAAAAATCATGCAGCAAGACACTGTCCCGGGTCCACACGGACACAGCTGTGAGACACTGACTGCCACTGTTAGGAAACCTTATTGGCGTCACCTGTGGCTCAAAGGAATAGGACCCCGGCCCCATATACTGGAGGTGGTGGGTTCAAACCCAGCCCCCTGGCCAAAAACTGCAAAAAAAAAAAAAAAAAAGTTCTGAAATTGCTTTGAAACGTAGACCAGGTGCTGGAATCAAGGCACAGTTTCCCAAGGGGAGAACTTCCTACATGAGTGCAGTGATATTCAGCAAGGAGGAATCCAGCGTTTGTTTCTAGGATGAGTTTGTGAACTGTCACACCTCATACTACTCATAACTCAATCTACGTCAAAAGTTTGGAGAAGTTATAAAATTTTATACATTTTACAGGCATTCTCCTAATCATAGTTTTTTAAGTCATAGAAATAAGTAAGCACTAGAAAATTCTAATTCTTAGCACCCATGTACTAAGTGTGATAATTAGTATTTATTGAGTACACAGGCTTCACTTGTTTATTCATCCTGTATTAATTATCTGCTATGTGCCAGGAACTCTGCTAATTACTCTTATTTATTGGTGGATAAACTAGTTATATTCTGGTGTCAGGACTTGGTAGACATTAGTTCTGTTTACTGAGATAGAAAGAAAGGGGATAAAAATGAAACAGTTTATCAGGGAAACAAGTGTTTAATTTTACATGTTAGTTTTATGAAGAGGAACATTCAGGCAGAAATATTGAATATTCAGCTAGAACTGAGTGAATCTTAAGCTTGAAGGAAGCTTTCTGGATTAAAGTAGGTATCTTGGGAAGGTGAGCACAGGCCTGGCATTACTGTGGTGCTACCCTTATATAGATTAATGAGGTGGCACTTTAATTGCTCCCCTTTCATAGATGGTAAGAGTGATGACTAGGGACCTGGAAGGTTAAGAAACTTGCACAACGTCACATCATCATTCACAGGTGACAGAATCTAGGTTTATATGTAGGTGTCCCTTATTACACAATCTCTACTGTTAACTATTTCTATTACCTTTTTCGTAACAGTTCACAGCAATTTCAGGACTCAGCTTTTTAGCTAATTGGGAGCTGGATTCTACTCCATAAAAGACAATTGGTCTCTAAAAGGACAATGACAAGTTCAGTGAAAATGGTACTTTAGTAAAGGAAGGATGGGGGATTACAGAAGATGTTGCCTGAGTTTGGACTTGAACAGCATCTGGAGAATTTTAGAAGGTTGCTGTAAAGATCCATTTTTACCTTCTTTGTTGGTGGGCTTTTCCGCCAGGTAAAGGCAGCTTTCAATAAGCAATCGAGCTGCCTCCTCCTGTTTCTCTTTTAAAGAGGCTCCAAAGATCCGGGCCTTGTCTTTTGTTCCTGCACTACGATATTTTTCCTTTTCTTCTTCCTTTATTTTCACCATATTTTTATCCAACAAGGTATTAAAAAATTCATTGATGACATCTTTGCTGAAGGCTTCCAACATCTTAAGTGGTTTCTTGTTTTCTTGGTTGTTCTCTGTCAGAAATGAAAGATTCCTTCAATACTAGGAACAACTTATAGAGATTCGCTATCACTTTAGACACAGCTCTCCGAAATGTGAGAGACCCCGACAACACATTCTGTTTTATCAAATGACATACCTATTTGTTGTTGTTGTTATTGTTATTATTGAGACAGAGTCTCACTATGCTGCCCTTGGTAGAATGCCATGGTGTCCCAACTCACAGCAACCTCAAACTCTTGGGCTCAAGTGATCCGCTTGCCTCAGCCTCCGGAGTAGCTGGGACTACAGTGCCCGGCTATTTTTAGAGGTGAGGTCTTGCTCTGGCTCAGGCTGATCTTGAAGCTATGAGCTCAGGCAATCCACCCCCCCTCAGCCTCCCAGAGTGCTAGGATTACAGGCATGAGCCACCACACCCAGCCTGACACACCTTTTTTATTGTACCTATAAAATTCTCATACCCCATAAAATTCATACCAGGCTATATGTAACAATTCCCACGTAACGTTTATGATAGCTCTCACCTTTCCCCAGTGGCAGTGGACCTGACACTAATTTCCCAGCCAGTAATTGTGTTCATACTTCTCTTTCTACTGCTTAGACTCCATGATGATGAGGAACTACCTGAAATGTGAGCTCCCGTGAATGTCCATGTTCCTGGGCAGACAGTAAATTCCTCCCTCTGTAGCTTCTTTCCTTGTCTCCGTATTTAGTTTCCTTCCAAAGCACTATGTCTTTAAATTTGCATTTTTTATGCATATCCTCTGGCCATATATTTATGCTCAAAATGCTTAAAGATGTTTAGTATGCTTGCCAAATACATGAATTGATGAGTTAATGGATGACTATATCTACAGCCCTAAATTGTTAAGATCTTGTTTTCTATCAAAACTTAGAATTGATGACTGGTATTCTAGTATGGCATATTAATTTGACATTGGGTTAATGTGTTGTTCCTTGGGATGATTGGAATTTTTATAGGGAAATGCAGATGTCACTATAGTTAATCTTTTATTTCAACATAAAAAATAGGATTTGGGCATGCTATGTAGGGAAAGGCTGGATAGCTCTTCACTTCTCAATTGACTCTATAAAGATAGTTATCAGTCCATCTAGATGTAAGATAACTTTGGAAAAAAGTGATGTTTTCTAAAGAATACATGTCATAATATAGAGTAGGAAATTTGGCTTCTCGGGGATTAAAATCCAGGGGTTCGGAATCTCGAGACCCCACTCTTAAATTATCAAAATGTATTATATGATACTTGGTGAACAGTTAATTAAGACAATAAAAACAATATGATTAAGGGGCTCAGAAAAGATGAGTAAATTCCAACAGGTGAGATCACAAATGTGTTTCAGAAGAAGTGACAAAAACATTGGTCTTAAAATAGGACTTAGACTTTGGACTTTAACTTTACAAACATAACTAATATAACCCAACCATATGTACCCTCAATAAAAATGAAACTTAAAAGCCATGTACTGATGTGGAACAGAGGGTTTAAATAATTGCAGATGTCACCCATCAAGAATCCATCAATCTCGCTATGAAGCATATATCCAAAGGAAATTAAGTCAGTGTGTCAAAGGGATACCTGTATTTCCATCTTCATTGCAACAATATGAATACTAGCCAAGATAATGGAATTAACTTAAGTGTATGTGGATAAATGAATAGATAAACAAAATGTGATTTATACACATAATTAAATAGTATTGACTTTTAAAAAAGAAACAAATCCTGTCATTTGTGAGAACATGGATAAACCTGGTGTACATTATGTTAAGTGAAATAAGCCAGAAAAGGCACCAAAAGACCAATACCACGTGATCTCAATTCTATGTCTGTGGAATCTGAGAATGTCAAACTCATAGGAGAGAAGGATGATGGCTACCAGGGAGCAGGAAGGGAGGTGGATGGAAGTCTGGGGTAGGGTGGTCAAAGGCAGCAAAATTACAATTAGATAGGAGGGTAACTTCAAGAGATCTACTGATGCACATGGTGATTATAATTAATAACTATGTATTCATTATATTCTTGAAAATTATTTGAAAAAGTAAACATAAGAATATGAGATAATGCACATGTTATTTAGCTCAACGGAGGCATTCTACAATGGATACGTATTTACTGAATATTAAAAAAGATGAATATGTACAACTTTTTTTGTCAATTAAAAATGAATGAATTATAATAAAAATCAACTAAAGAAGTTTGGTCTGAGGGCCTCATTTTTCATAGTCTATACGTTCTCATGGCATCCATGTAAGTTTAAATAATAGATGAATGACTCTTAAATTTATACATTTTTGCCTATATATATCTCACAGTATTGAGACCCCTATACCCAGACAATGAGACAGTTCCATATCCCACAAACACATGAAAATTAACTTTCAAGCAGAACTGATCATTTTTCAGTAGCCCTCTTTCATTCCCTCCTCCACATCCTCATAAATATCTAAACTACAAGCATAAGCAAGCAGCAAAACCTGGTGACATTAAAACTCTTCTGTGTTATATCTCATTTTCCATCTCAGTTCAAATAGTACTGATTTTATTTACAAAATCTGACCACTTCTCTCAATTCAGGTTGTTCCTTACTACTATTCAGGCCAACATCTTTCCTTTTCTAATTTCATGAAGAATGTTCTAAGTCGACTTTCCTTTCTAACCTCTTCTTCACAATGAAGCAGAGTCCCAATATCCAGATTTAACCATCTTCAAATAGAACTTAGACTTTGGACTTAACCTTACAAACACAAATAATATAATTGTATGTACCTTCAATAACACTGAAATTAAAACAAACAAACAAACAAAAAAAAAAAAAAACAGGAACTGATAGTGGAACAGAGGGTTTAAATATTTGCAAATGTCACCCATCAATAATCCAGCAGTCCCACTATGGAGTGTCTATCCAAAGAAAATTAAGTCAGTATGTCAAAGAGATACCTGCATTTCCATTTTCATTGTAACAATACTCAGAGTGGTCAAGATTCACCCCCCAGCTTCATCTGACCTAGGCCTCCTCATTCTGCCTCACTGTCACATGCTATCCCCACCTGGCTCATTACATTTTGTTTTAGTTATGACACTCTTTGTTCAGTTTCAGGAAACCTCTACTTAAGGATCTCTGTGTTTTCAGTCTGCCTACCCTCATTCCCTCTCATCTTCCCACTGTTCTCTATTTATCTCCAAGTGTCATGTTAGATGGCACTTTCATCAGAGAATACCCCCCTGAAGCTCTCTATGTGCTCCTGGGGGACCCTGTTTCTCCCCGTGCTAGCATTTCTTTTCCAATGCAATTGTGATTGTCGACCTACTGACCAGTATCCACAGTTAGATTCTATGCTCTGTGAGGCCAAGGGCCATGAACTAGGTCACCACTACTTCTGGCATTCAGGGAGTATTCAATAATAATCTAACAAATCATTAGTTAATTGATCATAAGAACAAATCAATAAAATTTCTGTGTGGCCCAACTCTTAAAGAATACTTAAGAGGTTTTATTTTAATTAACAGACCATAAATGCACATTGGGAGTTCTCAATCAGAAGGAAGGTATGCTTGCTCTCAATTCATTCAGAAATATTAAATGAACATGTGTTTGTGAAAGATACTCTGCTAGTGTTGGAGGGTGTATCCAAGATATTCCTGGAAGTTAAAGCTCTCAGTCAAATGGAAAGAGACGTATGTAAAAATTGAAAATACATGAACTATAGTAACTTAAACACTGGGTGTACGCACAAGGGAAGCATAAGAAAGCCTCAGGAGGAGGACCCCACACAGGGCAGGCAGGGCTTGGAAGCCTGAAGGATGGGTCTGGGCCTGCTCCTCGGAGAAGTGAGGCTCAGTTTCCTGCCAGGGAGCAGGGTGGGCAGGAGCACAAAGCCTTGGGGGTGTCTGATAAAAACAGGAAGCGAGGAGCTTTGGAGTTTGTAAAGACTACTGTACACAGAATACTACTGTCTGGACTGAGGTGGGAGTAATCAGAGACAGGGAAGATATTTGAAAACTGAAGTAGCAGCATGGTCTTGAGTTTGAGAGTCAGGCCAACCCGTGATCACTCCTCCCAGCTGACATTTGACCCAAGGAAAATTGTGTAATCCTTCTCTGGCTATCTTCTTCAACAATAAAATAGCAATAATAACACACTTAAATATCGAATCAGAGAGAGCATATGAAATAGCTGTTATATGGTACATATATAGAACAAAAAGTTTTAGAAGTTATTTGCTGTTATTGTAATAACTGCTGAATTGAAGTAATAATACAATGAAGGAGTCAAGAGGAAGCAGGTAAGATTTAAGAGTGTGTTCCTCACACAAATAACTCACTGTTTGTCTTTACCCTCCCTTTGATTACCAGCAGCTGAAAAAAGGAATTAATTACCTCCCATTTCGCTTGAAGACATCTGGTGACCTCACCCCCCTTCAGTGTCTCCAACCAACAAGAGAAAGGATTCAGCTGGCACACTGAAATTTTCTGCCTGTCCCACAACAGTAAATAATAAAGTGTTTTCTAAGACCCAAAATCCCTTGCATTTAGGGAGAAAAGGAGGCATACTCACCAGCCATGGGTAACAGCCTCAGTCCCTTCCTATAGCGCCAAAAAAGCCTCACACTCAAGACTGAAAGTAACTGTAGGAAAAAAAGCTCAGACTCAAAACTGAAAGTAACAGAGGATTCCTATTCCTATTGCTATTGCGGGGCGGGAATGTAAACACTGCTTGTGAAACTGCTGCTGGGAACTTCTTGCTCACTGCTGATAAGTCCCCTGTGATCCCCTGTGATCCGGACTTCCTCTTTACCCGCCTGAACTCTGGTTTCCCTCCCTGGTCAGAGGAAAAGCAGAAAAGGCAAAGGTTGTTTTGTGCGTTGGCCCTCGGGCTGGGCTCCTCCCTTTCCTGTTCTCTCTCCTCGGCCCCCACACCTTCTTCTAACCATCCTTCTCGCCTTCTGACCTCTCAGTATGTCCACCCCTGCTCATCTAAAAACTCCAATCTTGAAAGAGTTAAATCTGACTAATATACTCTCATTTTTAGATGACAGTTCGATAAATATTTTGCTTTTCCTGTGATGGACCATGACAGTGTCTCCCCTCCACCCACCCCCTGTCATTTTAATTTTGTTTAGACATAGTTCTGACAAATGCTCCTCTCTGAAGATTCCCTTAGCATTCTTAACATCTGATATTTACTGAGAGTGACTGTCTCTGCTTTTTGATATCCTCTGAACAAGATGATTATGGGAGCAGTGTAATTTTGTATTAGATTAAATGCATTACTGTGTAAAAGAGTTATGCCCAGAACAACAGTAAGGGGGGAGGGGGGGGCCAAAACCGCAACAACAATAAAAACAAACAAACAAAAAAAACAGCTGGGCATTGCGGGCGCCTGTTGTCCCAGGTACTCAGGAGGCTGAGGCAAGAGAATCCCCTAAGTCCACGAGCTGGAGGTTGCTATGAGCTGTGATGCCACGGCACTCTACTGAGGGCGATATAGTGAGACTGTCTCTTTAAAAGAAAAAATAAAAAACAAAAAAATCCAGGGCAATCTTTTCCTTTTTGTCAGATCTATTTAAAAAAATTTTTTTTATTACAATTTTAAATTGCATGCTATTTTATTTTTATTTATTTATTTATTTATTTGTATTAAATCATAGTTGTGTACATTAATATGATCATGGGGCACCATACACTTGGTTCATAGACTGTTTGACACATTTTCATCACACTAGTAAGTCTGTTTCCAACATGTCTGATCCTCAAAGCAGTAACAGAAAGACAGTGCTCCACACCATAAGAAAAAGAAGTGAAACAAACATTTAAAAAAGTTCTGCTAAAACATGTGCATGTTACAAAGTCACATTCCCCATGGCAACACACACACACACACACACACACACACACTCATGAGAGGAAAGGGCCCCTGCTACGTGTAAATATCGCCCTCCTAAGGCGAAGGGGAGAAACACCCCAAAGTGAGCTTTCATAATCCCTTGGCCACCTTGCCATCAGTCCCAGCTGACCCTCTGAGAGGGCCGTCTAACCTCAGACCTTTGAGAGAAGAGTACTGTGTCTGTGGTCAGAAGAAAGGCGTCCTCAGTCTCCCCACCCTGCATCACACTGCAGGGGACTCTCCCTTGTCTGAAACGCTTGGGACCAGAAGTGCTTTGCACTTCAGATTTTTTCAGTTTTTGGAAACTGGTTCAGCGTTGCTGATTTAAAATTCTAAATTCCAAAATGTTTCAGCTAATATTTATTTGAGCATCCTGCTGGTGCTCAAAAAGTTTTGGATTTGGGGACATTTCTGATTTTGAAATTTTAGATTAGGGATATTCAACGTGCACCATGCCTAGAGACCTTGGCTGGGATGGAGTGTCAGTGCTCTCTCCCCCATCTCCCCCAAACCTGCCCAAGACATTCATACAACTTACTTAATATCCTGGGAAGAGGTGGAACTGTCTTGTCAAAGTAACCCTCTCAGTGGTGGGCATCTGTGTCTTGCCACCTGGCAGTTCAAAAGAACTGTAGACATTTTATCTGAGTGGAGGATGTTGATGTAAGCCAGAAATACTGAAACAAATATTGTACACTAAATAATAAAAACAAAAAGTACTTGCATCTGTGAAAGGTGCCGCAATTAAAAATCTTAACATTGAATGATCTTCCTTTTCAAGTATGCTGCTGCCTCTGACAGCAGAGAAGGACGTGGGTGGCAGATCAGACCCCACTCATCCGTCTGTTCTGGAGGGAAGTGTGAGAGTGAATGATTGTTTTCTAGGCCATGCAGATCATTACAGACTAGCTTTGGCTTCAGCTTTGTGGACTCTCCAAAGAACCTCAAAACCCCTTCACAGGGAAGGGTATTGCTGGAAGATAAATAGTCCAAATATGCTTTCTAAATATCCAACTGGAATACCCAGGAAAGAGAAAAGAAGCAGCTAGAACCCTGCCTTGGAGAAAATTTTCTCTAGGTCACAGGACCATTCTTGCAAATTTTTGATGACTTTCATAACAGAAATAAGACCCTATGTGGGATGCTGCCAAGAAATATATGTACATAAAGCACATTTCAAATCTCAAGATAAATCTTGCTTGGACACAGATAAAGAAGCCCTAGTGTTTCCACACCAGCTAAAGCAAGCTATTGACTTTACCCTATTTTCTATACACTGTGTGTTGTTTCTAAGTATTTTCATAGTTCCATGAAGGCATTTTTTTCCCAGTACTCAACAAGGGTCTTGCATGGTTGCAGATATTAGAGTGGCATATTTACTGATTTTAGAAAGCTCTAAATTTAGTAGAGAGTAAAGAGAAAGGCAAAATCGGGCAAAAGTGAGTGATTGTGTCTTGAGGAAGAACTATCTAAGATTGCATCGCAAGGGTGCTACTTATCAACTATGATTCAAGTTAATTATTCATTCTGAAATGCAATGGCTTCAACCATAAAGGAGAGAGCAATAATTTCTGCCATAAGAGACAGACGGAAGGTACCACCAGCAAGTGTCTAAGGTAATATAGGGTATGTAACATTCAGTATATACAGGGTAAATATATAAACATTATATAATAACTTTTCAATTTATCAACTTAAAGAATCATTTTAAGTTAAATAATATTGACCATAAGATAGTTACACAAAAAAATATTAACTAAATATAAAAATGGTACCAACCTAATAAAAGCACAAATCTAGGAAGAGTTGAGGAGGGAACCATTACATCCTATAGGACGACAAAACTCTCTTATGGAGTAGACACATATTGAAGAAGCATGAAATTAATTTATTATGTAGTTGGCAGAAGTAATGAAGACATGGGAAAATTATACAAAAATGTGTAAGAGAGGCGGAGCAAAATAACTTTCAACCTCGTATCCTGTATCCAGTTAAACTGAGTTTCATTCATGATGGAGAAATTAAATACCTTAATGATATTCATATGTTGAACAAATTTGCCATAATCAAACCAGCTCTTCAGGATATCCTCAGACCTATCCTCCATAATGACCAACCTAATCCTCTACCACAAAAGTAAACTAACTCAGAAACTTTTGTTCAAACACCAACTTCCACACTGGCAAAAGGATTAAAAATGTCCACTGGACTTTTGAAAAACTCAATACCCAAAACTTTATCAAAATTATCAATATTCTCCATTAATGTGAATGGCTTAAACTGTCCTCTAAAGAGGCATAGGTTAGCTGACTGGATACAAAAACTCAGGCCAGATGTTTGTTGCATACAAGAATCACATCATAACTTAAAAGACAAATATAGACTCAGGCTGAAAGGATGGTCATCCATATTTCAGGCAAATGGTAATCAGAAAAAGCAGGTGTTGCAATTTTACTTGCAGATACAATAGGCTTTAAACCAACAAAAGTAAGCAAGGATAAGAATGGTCACTTCATATTTGTTAAGGGTAATAGTCAATATGATGAGATTTCAATTATTAATATTTATGCACCCAACCAGAATGCACCTCAATTTATAAGAGATACTCTAACATACATGAGCAACTTGATTTCTTCCAGCTCCATAATAGTCGGAGATTTGAACACTCCTTTGGCAGTGTTGGATCGATCCTCTTATAAGAAGCTGAGCAAAATTTTGAGATTTAAACCTAACCATCCAACATTTGGATTTAGCAGACATCTACAGAACATTTCACCCAACAAACTGAATACACATACTTCTAATCAGCCCACAGAACTTACTCCAAAATTGATCACATCTTAGGTCACAAGTCTAACTTCAGTAAATTTCAAGGAATAGAAATTATTCCTTGCATCTTTTTGGACCTCCATGGAATAAAAGTTGAGCTCAGTAACGACAGGAAACTGCATACTCATACAAAAACATGGAAGCTAAATAACCTTATGCTGAATGATAGCTAGGTCAGAGATGAGATCAAGAAGGAAATTGCCAAATTTTTGGAACAAAACAACAATGAAGACACGAATTATCAGAATCTCTGGGATACCGCAAAGGCAGTCCTAAGAGGGAAGTTTATAGCACTGCAAGCCTTCCTCAAGAGAACAGAAAGGGAGGAAGTGAGCATCTTAATGTGACATCTCAAGCAACTGGAAAAGGAAGGGCATTCCAACCCCAAAGCCAGTATAAGAAAAGAAATAAAAATTAGAGCAGAATTAAATGAAATTGAAAACCAAAGAATTATAGAACAGATCAATAAATCAAAAGGTTTGTTTTTTAAAAAGGTCAATAAAATAGATAAACCTTTGGCCAACCTAATCAAGGAGAAAAGTAAAATCTCTAATCTCATCAATCAGAAACGACAAAGACGATATAACAACAGACTCCTCATAAATTAAAAAAATCCTTAATGAATATTACAAGAAACTTTATTCTCAGAAATATGAAAATCTGAAGGAAATTGACCAATACTTGGAAGCAGGTCACCTTCTAAAACATAGCCAGAATCAAGTGGAAATGTTGAACAGGCCCATATCAAGTTCTGACATAGCATCAACCATACAAAACCTCCCTAAAGAAGAGCCCGGGACCAGATGGCTTCACTTCAGAATTCTACCAAACCTTTAAAGAGGAATTAGTACCTATATTATTCAAACTGTTCCAACAGTTAGAAAAAGAAGAAAGACTACCCAACACGTTCTATGAAGAAAACATCACCCTGATCCCCAAACCAGGAAAAGACACAACAAGAAAAGAAAAGTATATACCAATATCACTAATGAATATAGATGCAAAAA
>CAUYPK010072539.1:0-27935 GCA_963574355.1 Loris lydekkerianus | reverse complement strand
CAGAGTCTCACTTTATCACCCTTGGTAGAGTGCTATGACATCACAGCTCACAGCAACCTCCAACTCCTGGGTTTAGGCGATTTTCTTGCCTCAGTCTCCCGAGCAGCTGGGACTACAGGCGCCCACCACAACGCCTGGCTACTTTTTTTTGTTGCAGTTTGGCTGGGGCTGGGTTTGAACCCACCACCATTGGTATATGAGGCCGGCGCCCTGCTCACTGAGCCACAGGCGCCACCCTTTATTTTTCTTTTTAATTAAGAAAATTCTTGCTCCATGAACTGGCTGACACCTGTGAGCAACTCAGGAAGCTGAGATGGGAGGATGGCTTAAGGCTTAAGGTTGGAACTTCAAGGCAGTGAGCTAAAATTGCACCCTATCTCTTTAAAAAAATTTCTTTCTTTTTTTTTTTTTTTTTTTTTGTAGAGACAGAGTTTCACTTTATCACCCTTGGTAGAGTGCCTTGGCATCGAACAGCTCACAGCAACCTCCCAACTCCTGGGCTTAGGTGATTCTCTTGCCTCAGTCTCCCAAGTAGCTGGGACTACAGGTGCCCGCCACAACGCCTGGCTAAAAAATTCTTTTTTGAAACAATTACAAACTAACAGAAAACTTCAACTACAGAATTTTCTTTTTCCTTTAGAGTAAGTACTGACTTGATGCCCCATTAGCCTGGAAGAGTTTTAGTTTACAATTTCTGCAAACATAGGCATTCTCCTACATATCCAAAGTATAGGCTGGGTGCAGTGGCTCATGCCTGTAATCCTAGCACTCTGGGAGGCAGGGGGATTGCCTGAGCTCACCAGCTTGAGACCAGCCTGAGAAAGAGCGAGAGCCTCTCTCTTAAAAAATATAATAACCAAAAAAAAAAAAAACCAAACTAGCCCGGCCTTGTGGTGGGCACCTGTAGTCCCAGCTACTCAGGAGGGTGAGGCAAGAGAATTGCTTGTGCCCAAGAGTTTGAGGTTTCTGTGAGCTGTGACATCAGGGCATTCTACCAAGGACGACGAAATGAGACTTTGTCTCAAACAAACAAAGTATAACCATAACCATCAAAATCAAGAAATCAACATTGTAGACTGTTATAATCTAATGTCACCTACATTCAGTTTAATTCAATTTAATTTAAATTCCATTAAAGGAAATTGGTATTTAGAAGTCAAGATCTGACTGCTAAGTGTGCTCATTGCCATTAGGATATCCCTGTCCCAAGGCCCTCTCAGTGGTTACTGCTAGGAAAACACACCTACACCTTACACACACATATTTATATCTATATTTACTTGTACAACTATCCATCTATTTGGAAAACTATGAGCTCATACCAATACTGCCAATTATCACTACAGGGCTGATAGTAGGTTTTTCTCTTATGTGTATCTCTCTTCTCCAACAATGAAGTTCCCATTATCTTTAATTTGTGTTTTTGTTTTATCACTCGCTTTGTATGTAGCCATATTCTGTCTCTGCTTCTACCTGTTCCCCGATACAGAAGCCCTCTTCAACCCACTGAGGCTCTAAAAATCTGCTGGTCCATACCTTCCACCTTCCTTCCATGAGGATGCCTTCCTCTCTCCTCTTGCACTCCAACATCCCATATGACAGAGGTTCTCAACCTGTGGGTCGAGATCCACTGGAACTGTATTAAAGGGTCGTGGCATTAGGAAGGTTGGAAACCACTGCCATGTGAGGATACAGTTGTTTGTTTTTTTTTGAGACAGAGTCTCATTTTGTCACCCTTAGTAGGCATCACAGCTCACAGCAACCTCAAACTCTTGGGCTTAAGCAATTCTCTTTCCTTAGCCCCTCAAGTAGCTGAGACTACAGGCACCCAGCACAACCTCCAGCTATTTTTTTTTAGAGACAGAGTCTTGCTCTTGCTCAGGCTGGTCTCAAACTCTTGAACTCAGGC
The DNA here is from genome assembly GCA_963574355.1 of Loris lydekkerianus. Classification (NCBI taxonomy): domain Eukaryota; kingdom Metazoa; phylum Chordata; class Mammalia; order Primates; family Lorisidae; genus Loris; species Loris lydekkerianus. Next base: position 26,026 of record CAUYPK010072539.1, on the reverse strand, counting down.
AATTCACTCCTGAAGATACAGTTTTAAATAAGACGGAAAAATTGCTTGCTTTCAAGTTTACATTCTAATGGTGAAACTGGGAGGACAGAGAAAAATTGAACACCAGGTAATGATAAGTGTAATGAAAAACAGAATGATGTGAAAAGTGACTGGGTGCTACTTTGGGTTAGGTGACTGCTGTCTTTCTGTGCCTCCCCTCTCCCATCTACTCTCCACCCTTCTTTGGCCTGCTCTGTGTATATCTGCAAAATGCATCATTGCCTTGGCCACTCTGCTGCCAGCCATCTGGTTGAATTCAACCAGTAAAATGTCCCAGTAGTAGAGAGGTGGGTGAAAGAAGAGAGAAATGAGGATTTTGTTTGCTCCCTCCCTGCTTTGGGATGTGTTTTCTGGCAGTGGCCTCTCTCTAGGCCCCAGAAATTTTCTCCCCTGTCCCTTTGATCCTCTTGATGATAATAGCTGCCCACTCTTGCTAGCCTTTGGGTGCATTAATATTTCTCTTTATCCTGCCTACATTTCTATTAATTGTTCTTTTGAACCATCGAATTATATTCTATTTCAAAACAGGCTCTTTAAGATTACGTTTTTGTGTCTTAAACTATTTGTTTGTTTGTTTGTTTGTTTATTTACTTTTGACATGGAGTCTTACTCTGTCACCTTGGGCTAGAATGCTGTGGCCTTATAGCTCACAGCAAACTCAAACACTTGGGCTCAAGAGATCCTCTTCTTTCAGCTTCCCAAGAAGCTGGGACTACAGGCTCCTGCCATGATGTGATTACTTTTTCTATTTTTAGTAGAGACAGAGTCTCATTCTTGGTCAGTCTGGTCTCCAACTCCTGAGCTCAAGCCATCTATCCCCCTTGACCTCCCAGAGTGCTAGGATTAGAGATGTGAACCACCACGCCCAGTGATGTGCACATTTTTGTGACTCTACCTCTCCAGGCGTCTAGATTTTCTAAGTAGTGTCATTTTTGGCTTCTTTAGGTACAGAACTGTCTTTCCTTCATTGGGCTCTATCCTTAGCTGTGCCTTTCCCATAGGAAGGGGTCTGGTCATAAGGACCAATAGAACCCTTTCTTGGACACACAGACAAGCCATTGCAATGGTTATGCCAAGCATTTTGCTTTTATTTGGAGTGTTCTTCAAATAATTTTTAAAACAAAAGTTTTAACTGCCCCCCCCCCCCCCTTAGCCAGGCGTTCTGGTGGGTGCCTATAGTCCGAGCTACTTGGGAGGCTGAGGCAAGAGAATCATCTAAGCCCACGAACTGGAGGTTGCTGTGAGCTGTCACAACACGGCACTCTACCAAGGGTGATAAATTGAGACTCTGTCTCTAAAAATAAAGTAAAATAAAATCCCCTCTCTGTTAGATATTTGAAAACTTAGCAGGTCTCCTTCCAAGGATGGTCTGTCACTAAAGAATGAGGAAGGGCTCACAGGAAGGGTACCTTGCTATAGCTTCCATGAGCATCATTCATTTCCACAGCAAGATAAAAGAATATTTTAAAAATGTGCATTGCTCCCTGTAACTGAATTTATTTGTTTTAACAGCTTTATAAACATTAAAAAGCTATAGATTGAGACAAGGGGGAAAACCCCACAGAATAAGAGCAAGAAAAAACTATTGTGAAAGCATGTAATCCATCATTGTTGACTCATCAGCTAGATGGAGGCTGTGGGATGGCAGAGGCAAAATTTGGACCTGAAGAAATTCTTTAGCCTTCTAGCCTTCTTGGTTTATCTGATTTTATACATCTATGACTCCCGCCCCCAGTAAAAAACTCATCCTATGCGCTCCCCCAGGGCCAGGAACATTTCCATCTAATTTTAAAAAGCCTCCCCTCCCCAGGCACAGGGCACACATGGGATTCCTGATTCATGAATTCAGTTGGCTTCAAGTGCTTCTGTAGATTACTAGGACTAAATGGAAGCTGAAGTCTTCCCCATTCCCTTCCTCATGTCCCCTACAGACAATCTTTCTATCAGTGGTAAACAGAAATTCAAATGCAAAAGAAACCAGGTAGGCAGTAAGATTTGGAACAATTATATGCGTCAATTTTTTTCCCCTCTAAAGAAGTACCTCCTCAAACCAGGCTGAAATGCAGCTGTGGTGTGTTTCTGCTGGGATGCTTCTCTTTCTACAAATGGCTTTTTCTCACGGCACTTCTGTAACAGTGTTTAATGATGGCGTTGGCTTATTTTCTGGAACCAAATAAGTATTTGTTCCCAATAGCTCCACAGTGCTGGTACCACTATTAATGAGCTGCTCTGCTGTCCACTGCTGCAGGAGTCATTAGGGAAGCCCCCACAGAGTTCTGTTTATTGCCAGGAGAGGTGTCAGAGGCAGAGAAAGCACAGCTGGGGCTTCCAGGCCCCACCAGATCGTGGGATACAGGCAGCCAGGGCAATCATTCTTAGACTTGTGAAGTCAGGACACAAATTCCAAGAGGAATAAAAGTGGGTGAGAAAAGGATTTGGGGTGCATGATTTAGAGTCATTTCTCGGGTTTCTGAAATTTTGAATCAATTAAGGTAGTATGATAGCACAATTTAAAGCACACTTCCTAAGGGGGTAGCAATTTGAGCAATGCCCTATAAGGGACAAGCTAAACTCTGAGCTGCTTTCCTTGACAGAGATTGTACTCTCTGGTGCTCGGTAAATATGTATTGCAGGTGCTGCAGATTGGCTAAACCAACTGGGAGATCACCAAAATGAATGGAATCCATCACAGTGTAATACACACAGAATTTAAGTTGCAACAAAATCCACTGGCCCCTTAACTATAAGACCAAGCCAGTCTCTGCAAGCACACTGATATTGTGCATAGCCAACTGGCTGACAGATCCTGAATTTAAATAGAGCACGCACTGCTACAGAAACAGGTGCTTCTCAGAACTTGCTTCACATAGGCTGGACTATCACAAAACATTTACAATTTGCAGGGGTTAGATGAGGTTTCTTTTGGCTGGATAGATCTGTACCAGTTTGATAGGATCGCCATAGCAAAATACAACAGATAGGTGGCTTTAGACAACAGAAATTTATTTTCTTCACAGTTTGGGACAATGAAGTTTAAGATCAAGGTGTTGGCAGGTTTAGTTTCTTCTGAGGACTCTCTCCATGGCGTGTAAAAGGCCTTTCTTCTGTGTGCAGGCAAGCCTGGTGTCTCTCCGTGTGTCCAATTTCTGCTTCTTATAGGGATACCAGTCAAATTGGATTAGGGCCAAGCCTAATTATGTCCTTTTCACTTAATCACCTCTTTAAAGGCCCCATCTCCAAATATAGTCACACTCTGAGATACTAGGATTTCCCTGAATTTTTGAAGGACAAAATTCAGCCCATAACACGATTCAAAACAGAAACAGATTGAGAATAAAGGGAGATTAGATTCTCATTGTTGGAGAAGGGAACTGTAAATGTAGACAGAAAACTACGAAAACTACATTGGAATTGAGGTGCTGGAGCAGTGATTTTCAACCACTGGGCCATGTCATGAAAATGTTAAAAAATCATTAAATTATTCTCAGAAGAAGTTTAAAGCACAGTACGTATAATCTTTTTCTTATTTTATTTTTCTTTTGAGACAGAGTCTCACTCTGTCACCCTGGGTAGAGTACATAGAGTCATAGCTCACAGCAACCTCAAACTCTTGAGCTCAAGCCATCCTCTTGCCTCAGCCTCTCAAATAGGGATTACAGGCTCCCACCACAACAGCTGGTTATGTTTAGAAACGATGTCTCGCTCTTGCTCAGGCTGGTTTTGAACTCCTGAGCTAAGGGAGTCCATCCTTCTCAGCTTCCCAGAGTGCTAGGCTAACAGGCATGAACCACTGCGCCCAGCCATTAACTTTTTTTTTTGAGACACAGCCTCACTTTGTCACACTCAGTAGAATACCATGACATCATAGCTCACAGCAACCTCAAACTCTTGTGCTCAAGTGATCCTGTTTCTCAGCTTTCCCAGTAGCTGGGACTACAGGAGCCCACCATAACGCCCAGCTGTTTTAAGAGACAGGGGTCTTGCTCTGGCTCAGGCTGGTCTTGAACCTGTGAGCTCAGGCAATCCACCTGCCTTGGCCTCCCAGAGTGCTGGGATTATAGGCGTGATCCTCCGTGCCCAGCCCTAACTCTCTCTTTTTTTTTTTTTTTTGATCAACATAATTTAAGTGTGCTGCAGAAGTCTCAAGTGTGTGTGAGATAAAAATGGTTGAAATATACTGTACTAGGCTGGGTGAGGTGGGTCATGCCTGTAATCCAAGCACTTGGGAAGTTGAGGTGGGTAGGTTTGCCTGAGCTCACGAGTTCAAGACTAGCCAGAATGAGACCCCATCTCTAAAAAATAACCGGGCATGATGGCAGGTGCCTGTACTCCCAGCTACTTGGGAGGCTATGGCAAGAAGATCGCTTGAGCCCAAGACATTGAGGTTGCTGTGAGCTAAGATGCTACAGCACTCTACTGAGGATGACCAAGTGAAATTCTGTCTCAAAAAAAAAAAAGAGGAAAAAGAAAAAGGAAAAGAAAAATTTTGTACTAGAGTGAAATCATGGACACACACATGTTTCCTCCCTCTGGCCACCCAAGGGCTCGGGAGCAGCAGCATTCCAATAACAACACTACACCTGTGTTCAGATCTTAGTACCTTGTTATTGTTTGAGAATGGCTGTTTTCAGAGTGAGGGTAGAGAAGGTCTATGATGAATGTGGAATATCCAATGTGAAGAGGTTTCTACTGGCCGAATCTGGGGCTGTTTGAACGTCAAAATGAATGATAATGGTGGTGGATTACAACTGATTGAGTAAGTAGGAATCATTGAATCCATATATGTATAACAACTAATTAAATGAATAGATAAATGAGGAGAGAAAAACTTTTTCTCATAGTAGAATGTCCAGGAATAAATGGAGAAGGGATGATGGAGTTAGGAAATCACTATCTCAAGTACTTGGCAATGATCATAGTAATAATTAATTCAGCAAAGAAATGTCAATGGGTACTTGAGAGTAGAGGACCAAGTTTGATGAAGTAAGAATACACACATAATTTAAAAATATCTCCTGAAAATACTAATTACAAAGGAAAAAAGAGGGACTGTGTAAGGGAGAAAGCTGGCAGATACCTCCTTAATCAAGTGACCAAAGTTAGTAAGTATCACCAGCAATGGCAAAAGTGTAGATTGGGTACAATGCGATGCAATGAGAAGAGCACAGTGTCACTTTTGTAGTTTTTTTTTTTTTTTTTTTTTATTCTGCCTACTCAGGGCCACACAAGTTCTGCTCTGCCTTGGCCAGTGAACAAAGTTTCCCAACTCAACTCCAGGGCAACACCATTCCCAAGGGTTTTCCTTTGTGTTGAGAATTGAGTGTCTGTACCTAGTTAGAACACTTCTGGAAGATTTACCATTAGTCCCTCCACCATTCCATCCAAGAAAGATAATCCTTGGTGAATCAGGGAAATCTGGAAGGGACAGCTGTATTGTGGGGTCTCTCTGGGGAGGTATTTGCTCTGGTCTCTGGAAGGTTGCTTGGGAACTTTTGTAGTTTTTCTGCCAAAAACACACCATCTAACTGTGAGAACCATCGGACGCACCTGTCTCCAGGGATATTCTACAAAGTAACTGCTCTGTCATCTTCAAAAGTTTCAAGGTCATGAAAGACAAGGAAAGTCTGCGAACTATTTCAGATTAAAGGAGATAACAGTGCAATATGTCATCTGAATCGGATCTTTTGTTTTCTAGAGCAGTGATTCCCCACCTTTTTGGCACCAGTGACTGGTTGCAGAGAAGACAACTTTTCCGTCAATGGTTGTAGGTGGTGGGGGGCTGGGACAGGAGGCAGATCCCAGGAGGCCATGTGGGCAATGGGAGTGGCTAAAAATACAGATGAAGCTTTGTCCCCCACGATCTCCTGTTGTGTGGCCTGGTTCCTGGCAGGACCAGAACCTTTTTGGCACCAGGTACTGGTTTCATGGAAGACAATTTTCCACAGTCAGATGGGGGTGGTGGTGTGGTGGACAATAGGACAGGAGGTGGGGCTCCGGAGATGACACAGTAAGGCCTGCTTCCTAATAGGCCATGAACTGGCACCAGTCTGTGGCCCCAGAGTTGGGGACTGCAGGTCTACAGGATATTGTTGGCAAAATTTACAAAATTTGGATGGTTCTCTAGATTAGATGGTAATAATGTATAAAGTTCATTTCCTGATCTTGATGTTTATATTTTGGTTATGTAGGAGGATGTCCTTCTTTATAAGAATTAGATATCATACTGGCAACTTATTTCCAAATGTTTCAGGAAAACAAAGAGTTCTTTAATCTTGCACATTTCTTTGTTCTTAAGATTATTTCAAAGTTATAAAATTATTTTAACAAAAAAATGAAAGTAAAATAAGATATTTTATTGAAACCAATACCTGGTGCCAAAATAAGCTTTTTATTTTTATTTATTTATTTATTTATTTTATTTATTTTTTTTTTGAGACACAGCCTCAAAAGCTGTCGCCCTGGGTAGAGTGCTATGGCATCGCAGCTCACAGTAACCTCCAACTCCTGGACTCAAGCGATTCTCCTGTCTCTGCCTCCCAAGTGGCTGGGACTACAGGCGCCTGCCACAATGCCTGGCTATTTTTTGGTTGCAGCTGTCAGTGTTGTTTGGTGGGCCTGGGCTGGATTCAAACCCGCCAGTTCAGGTGTATGTAGCTGGTGCCTTAGCTGCTTGAGCCATAGGCGCCAAGCCCAAAATAAGCTTTTTATTGAACAAAAACTGAGAGTTTACTACCAACACACTGACTAATGGGAATTTAAAGCACATTTTTTCCCCCAGGCAGAGTAAAAATAATGTCAAATTGTTGGAGATTAAACAAAGAAATAAAGGACAAAGAAAAAAAAGATAAACACATGGGTGATGTTAAAGAACCTCAACTGTAGAATTTTATTTTTGACTATTAGAAAAGATTATTTAGGTGGTGCCTGTAGCTCAGTAGGTAGGGTGCCAGCCACATACACCTTGGCTAGTGGGTTGGAACCTGGCCTGGGCCTGCTAGAACAACAATGACAACTGCAACAATAACAAAAAAATAGCCAGGCGATGTGGCCGGCGCCTGTGGCCTCAGCTACTTGGGAGGCTGAGGCAAGAGAATCGCTTAAGCCCAAGAGTTGGAGGTTGCTGTGAGCTGTGACGCCATAGCACTCTACCAAGGGTGACATAGTAAGACTCTATTTCGAAAAAAAAAAAAAGAAAAATTTATTCAACAAAAAATTGAATATAAAAATGTACAAGACCTGATTTTGACATCATAGTAAAACAGGGTCATTGGAGAGGGGACATGGATTTCTCTGTTTGAACAGCCATTATTTATACTCCTTCCAAAGCTGCTGCTTCTTTTTTTTTATTATTAAGTCTTTTATACATAGATCATAAATACATTTATGCCAATTTCAGTGTGTTGATTATTTGGAGAGCTTACATCATACTGATTATTTACCCCATTATAGCATTAGGATGTTTGTGTTCTATACATGATAGATCTAACTTGTATTATATTTGCAATGAGCTCAAAAGCTGTGGTCCCCCTACTATCCCACCCACCCCTTCCAAAGCTTCTGACATGATGGTACTGTTTCCTTGTATTACCACCATTCCAATATTCTGTTGCCCACTGGTTGCCATCTCCACACATTCAAGATTCATAAAGAGATCAAAATCCCCATAATATTCCTTGGACATATCTATCACCAATTAATTTCAATGATAACTTCTAGTCCATACATTTTTTTCAACTTGGGAGGGTGAGTGTTGCTAATGGTAACTACTCCACTGGATCAAAGATGATCAGAAACATAATTTCTGGCCTCCAGCATACTCCCTTGGGAAGCTAGAAGTCTTGAATCTAACTGTAGAATTTTAAAATAATTCATGGTAATAAAAACACATAACCTGGGAAGGAGATATGTGAGGTTAAATCTCCTAAATGTTTTTTTGCATTTCTGGAAGAAGGGAGATACACTAATTACATTAGATTTTGATAAACTAAGGATGCATATTATAATTCTTTTTTTGAGACAGTCTCACTTTGTCACCCTTGGTGGAGTGTCATAGTGTCGTAGCTCACAGCAACCTCAAACTCTTGGGCTTGAGTGATTCTCTTGCTTCAGCCACTCAAGTAGCTGGGACTACAGGTGGCTGTCACAATGCCTGGGTATTTTTAGAGATGGTGTCTCACTCTGGCTCAGGCTGGTCTTGAACCTGTGAGCTCAGGCAATCCACCTGCCTCAGCCTCCCAGAGTGCTAGGATACAGGTGTGTGTCACTGTGCCTGGCCCCTAATTTTTCTACTTTTAGTGCAGACAGGGTCTCACTCTTGCTCCAGCTGAGTTCAGACATCCACCCTCCTTGGCCTCTTAGAGTGCTAGGATTACAGGTTTGAGCCACCACACCTGGCAGAGCATTGCTATTAGGAAAATGAAAAAAAATCTACAATTTTAGTAAGGTAGAAAAACCATGTGATCATATTAATAGATGCTAAAAAGACATTTGATAAAATTCACCTCATTCCTAACAAAAACTCTAAGAAAATATTAACAGAATGAGACAGCTTAAATATGTCAAAACCTATTTATAAATATCAAATCTTATACTACATGATGAAACATGAAAACAATTTCCATTAAAATCAACAATATAATTTGGCAAATTAGAAAATAAGAAAGGGTGGCGCCTGTGGCTCAAGGAGTAGGGCGCCAGCCCCATATACTAAAGGTGGCGGGTTCAAACACGACCCCGGCCAAAAACTGCAAAAAAAAAAAAGAAAAGAAAAAGAAAAATAAGAAAAAAATGCCAGGTGCAGTGGCTCATGCCTATAATCCTAGCACTCTGGGAGGCCAAGGCAGGTGGCCTCCATCTTTAAAAATAGTGGGACTTGTGGCAGACACTTGCAGTCTTAGCTACTCAGGAGGCTGAGGCAAGAGAATCACTTGAGCCCAAGAGTTTGAGGTTGCTCTGAGCTACGACGCCACAGCACTCTACCAAGGGCAATAAAGTGAGACTGTCTACAAAAACAAACAAACAAAAAAAAAACCTATCTTTTTTTCTTGATGATATGATTATATACCTAGAAAACCCAAGAGACTCCAATTTTAAAAAGCTATCAGTTAATAATAATTTGGTAATAGGAATGGATTTGAAATAAGTATAAAGTCCCAAAACTGTCCCTACTGAATGTGAAAATGGGAAATAATATTGCAGTTAAAATAACCTCAAAACCAGTGAAATACTAGGATATAAATGGAATAAGACACAGGACCTACAGAAAGAAAACATGAAATACAGTCTAAGAAAAACACAAATAAAGATCTGAGAAAAACAAATAAAGATCTGAATAAATGTGAAGGCATACCATGTTCTTGGATATGGAGACAAAAGCTGCTTGGGAGGCCGAGGCAGGAGGATTGTTTGAATCCAGGAGTTTGCGGTTGGCTGAGTTAGGCTGAGGCCATGGCACTCTAGCCTGGGCAACAGAGTCTGTCTCATTAAAAAAAAAAAAAAAAATTAGGATGGTGCCTGTGGCTCAGTGAGTAGGGCGCCAGCCCCATATACTGAGAGTGGCGGGTTAGAACCTGGCCCAGCCAAAGTGCAATAAAAAAATAGCCAGGCATTGCAGCAGACACCTGTGGTCCCAGCTACTTGGGAGGCTGAGGCAAGAGAATCAACTAAGCCCAAGAGCTGGATGTTGGTTGAGCTGTGACGCCACAGCACTCTATGGAGGGTGACAAAGTGAGACTCTGTCTCTAAACAAAAAAAAAAAAAAAAAAAAAAAATTAGGGCACTACTTTTAATTTTTAGGGATCAAAGAGGTGTGTGTGTGTGTGTGTGTGTGTGTGTGTGTGTGTGTGTGTGTGTTTGCAGTTTTTGGGTGGGGCTGGGTTTGAACCCACCGCCTCCAGCATATGGGGCCGGTGCCCTACTTCTTTGAGCCACAGGCACTGCCCCAAAGAGATGTTTTTAACCAAGACTGGACAGCAAAAGTTATAAAAGAAAAGAGAAACATTTGGGCGGTGCCTGTGGCTCAAAGGAGTAGGGCGCCAGCCTCATCTACTGGAGGTGACAGGTTCAAACCTGGCCCCTGGCCAAAAACTGAGAAGAAAAAAAAAAAGAAAAGAGAAACATTTTGACTACAAAAAATTAAAAACATTTAAAAAATATTATCAATGATACCATAAACAAAGTTAGTGGCAAAATGATATTATATGTAATGCAGATGGTAGTCAGAGTTAATTTCTGTCAAGGTAATCCTACAAATTTTAGCTCTTATTGACAAGAGAAATACTCCATAATGCAAGTATTAATGATTCTATTGCTTTCCAGTGGGAAAATGGGTAATAGATATGAAGGAAAAATTCACAGGTCAAAACAAATTTGAACAGGTCCAAATATCCAACAGTCATAAAAAAGATGCTCAAATTTCTTGGTGACCAGGACAGGGCCTCAGCATCTTCCTATAAACTAGAAAAGGTCAGGGGCCCCTTCCTCTGCCCTAAACACAGTCAGGATATTTGGTTTTGAAAGCCATTTGTGGGCTGAATTCTGCCCTCCTCCCATCCTTCTATGCACAAACTGCTTGCCATGGCCCAGACTTAGAGAAATGCAAGTAGATAAGGATATATTTTATCCATTAAACTGGTAAAAACAATTACGAGGAGCTATGATACCTGTTGCCTTCAGGGATGTGGGTGAAATGTGCTCACATCCATTGCTGGAGGATTTGCAAAGCATTCTGGCCTTTTGGGAAGGCAATCTGGCAATATCCATTAAAATTAAAAATACATATTTCCCTTGACCCCAGAATCCTACTCTTAGGAATCTATTCCATAAAAATAAAAGTGCTAATTTTAAAGACATGTGTGCAAGAATGTTTATTGCAGTATTGTTTGTAACTGCCAAGAACTGGAAACATGGTGAATGGTCATTAACCAGGGAATGGCTGAAAAATTAAAATATATTACTCTACTGAATATTATATGGCCATTCAATGGAATGAAGTATAGCCTTACCAGATGTCTGAGAGAGATTTCCATGAGATACCAGTGAGTGAGAAGTATAAGATGCAATATGATTCCATTATTGTAGAAAAGAACAAAATACCTCCCTATATATGTTGGTATATATGAAAGCATATATGGATGTGTGCATGATTACAAAGGAAAAAGGAGTTTTCTGCAAAAAGAGTAAAAGCAAACCTATACTAACAAGCAGCCTTGATGTAAAACTAGGTCAGCAGGTTTGACAATCTCTAAACTCCAGTGCGAATAACTCTTCTTTCAAGTTCTACAACCTACATACTCTAGGTTGTTAATGTCAGGGGAGGAGAGGAAAAGAGAACAGTTGCCCATAATAAAAACAGTAAGTGTCTGGCAGTGCCTGTGGCTCAAAGGAGTAGCACGCTGGCCCCATATACTGGAGGTAGCAGGTTCAAACCCAGCCCCGGCCAAAAACTGCAAAAACCAAAAAAACAAAAACCCAGTAAGTGCCATAGGATCCACTCACGTGAAACCGTGGGCGTGTCTGTGCACAGGTGTGTTTGTGTGTGTACATAGGAGTGTACATAAATACATGGAAGGGTATTCCCCTCGTTGTTGCTGGTTAGGATGGTGAGATTTCAGGGGGCTTATTTTCATGACTATATCTTTATGTACTTCAATTCTTCATAATGGATGTGCATTATTTTTATATCTAGGCAAAAGATGAAGTTATTTTCACTTTGAAAATAAAATAACAAGAAAAAAACAAGTGAACTCTAGACTTGTAATACGAATATGATTTGATAATGCACGCATTCTTGTTTATTGTTGGTTTGAGGGGGCTCAGCTTGAGAAAGGGATGGAAAAGAATGAACAAAGAGAACACTTACTGCTCTGAAGTATTACCTCCACTGAAATGATGGGGCAGTTGGGAAAATGTTTGAAGTTGCACATGTATTTTTTATAGCATATCTTTTTGGTGGCTTTACTGTGTCAGCAGAATGACTTGCTGCTTTTGGTACATTTTTAGAAACTTTTAGTAGAAGTATGATATTTTGGTATTTGATTTTTTTTTCATTATGTTATATGTACTATAGTAATCTAGCTTTGAAATTCCTTATTCTACTCAGAGGGGCTTGTTGATGTGGCAGAAACGTCACGAAAGAACAGTGGAAAGTATAATGGGGGGGACCTTTTTAGTAGGGGGCTCTGTTGTTTCCTACATCCATAGTGTATGATTTTTATCCATTTGAGAAAGTAGTTTCTTCTCTGCTTTTCAGATAGCTAATGAACAGCATTCTGTGATACTACAAACCCAGTGTTGCAAATTTTAGAGTTGAGAGTAAGATCCATTTTTATGTTTTAAACTTGAAAGAAGAGTTATTGGGACTGGAGTTTAGAGATTGATAAACCTGTTGACCTACTTCTAAGTCGAGGTTGCTTGTTAGTATACATTTGCTTTTACTCCTTTTACAGAAAACAAGAGAAATCTTTCCTGTCCATAAAATGAGGATCCTGAGAGTATGTCTAAAGAGCCTTGAGAGGCTGAGATGGGTTCACACGGATAAAGGGATTTAGAATGGCGCTTGCACTTGGGAAGCATTGTCAGTGTGGATTTTATTATGAATCCTTTCTCATTAGTCAGACTCTGCTGTCTGCTTGAACAGGAAGCACCTTACATTTTTTTAATGAAATATAATATTATAATATGACATAATATAATTTAGGATTCTGAGATACTGTCTGAATGACTTTACGCATAATACTTCACCCAGTACTGTGAACTTGAGGGCACTAAATTCTATTTCATGGCAAAACTCAATCAATGGTTACTTATACTCAAGTTATAATGAGATTTAGGGATTTAATAAGATATTAAAAATACTTTTTTTTGGCCGGGACCAGGTTCGAACCTGCCACCTCTGGTACATGGGGCTGGCGCCCTACTCCTTAAGCCACAGGCACCACCCCCCAAAATACTTCTTTTTTTAAGTGATGGGAATCTTTCACTCTGTCCCCCAGCTTGGAACGCAGTATTCTGATTGTAGCTCAGTATAACCTCAAACTCCTGGACTCAAGTAATCCTCCCACCTCAGCCTCCCAGGTACCTGGGACTATAGGCATGTGCCACCACACCAGGCTAATTTTTAATTTTTTTTTGTAGAGATAAGGTCTCATTGTGTTGCCCAGGCTGGCTGAAACTCCTGGGCTCAAGTGATCCTCCCATTTCAGCCTCCCAAAGTGCTAGAATTACTGGCACCAGCCACCATGTCTGGCCTAAAAATACTTTTGTCTTGAAATAAAAGGGTTTTAGCAATAAAATCAGGCATTATTGATGCTCTATTTGGGAAAGGACACATAGAAAGTTCAGCGCTATGGATATCTAGCAGGTTCTATGAAGAATGTCTTTTTCTTAAAAAAACAACAACAAACAAACAAACAAAAACATTTTAGGTCCACGCATGGTGGCTCATGCCTGTAATCCTAGTACTCTGAGAAGCTGAGGTGGATGGATTGCCAGAACTCACAGGTTCAAGACCAGCCTGAGCCAGAGAGAGACCCCTGTCTCTAAAAATAGCCAGGCGTTGTGGCGGGCACCTGTAGTCCCAGCTACTTGGGAGGCTGAGGCAAAAGAATCGCTTGAGCTCAAGAGTTGGAGGTTGCTGTGAGTTATGATGCCACAGCACTCTACCAAAGGCAACATAGTGAGACTGTCTCAAAAAAATTGGGGTGGGGGGGCGCGGCATTTTGCAATAATATGCTATGAGGATGAATTAAGAGGTTTTGCTCTTGGGTTTGTTTCATCCTGTTACAATGTCCCACAGCCTATAAGACCTCTGTAGTTCTGACAACATAGTGCTAGGATGTCATTACTAACTCTCTGTATCTCCTCCTCCCTCCTGGAGTTTGAGATCAGCTATTTTGACCCTCTGCTGGGAGAGCACTCTTGGTCAGGAAGCCTGAAAGAAAGCAGGAGAAGGGAAGGCCTCATTCCTCTGGATTAGCTGTGAGCCTGCAAAGAAACTCCCTGCAGAGCTCCCAGATTTTAAACGCACCCTGGTGAGTAATGACCTGATGAGTAATGGTTCTGCAGAGCAAATGCAGAAGGACTCTCCCTGTCTCCCACCCCATACCTTGTACTCCTTACTTAAAACAGGAACCAGTTAAATGTGGTGGCCAGTCGGTAGCCTGGACTTTCACTCCTAATGTTCACCTGCCTGTCTTGCTTTTAGAAATGTCCAGTAAGTTCCATCCTGTTTGGGCAGCCTCTCCTAAAGGGCATTGTCTAGGGGACAGATTTGTACCTCTTTCCCAACAGCGCATGTGCATCTTCTCTCCCTTTGTCCTCCTGATTCTGGAAAGAAGATTGGGAATAATTATTTGAGTTTTCATACAGTCTGTGCTCTGGCTGCCCCCATGCAGTAATCTGAAGCAGAAATCTATCTGTGACTTCCCGGCCAAATGAATAGTCATTCCAAGCATCAACCATCAGTAGGTACAGCCTGTGGGGCTTTTCCAAAAGGCAGGCCAGGCCTAGTCTGTGAAACAACATCTCAGGCTTTTCTTCTGAATGTTTAATTTCAGGTAATTCACCGTTTAGGGGACAAAAATATAGGCTATAGGTACAACATGGCATCCACCTAGGAAGAACAAGAAGGTATTGTTGCTTTCATAAGCAGAGAAATTAGCCTGGTGCATGTCATACATTGGCAGCAGAATTGCACATGGCATGTCTCTTCTCAAAGCAGGGAGAATACAGGTTCCAAAGCATTGCTCTGTCCCAGCAATCTAGGGACTCTGATCAAAGCAGACATTACATGCTAGGGCTAGTTTTTTCCTTCTCAAAACTTTCAATTCTTCCAGGGAAAACAGGAATAGCCAGGGAATTCTTGCTCTATGCATTGTTGAATCCACTGAATATAAGTTTTTGGCAACAAAAGAACTGAACTAGCAAGCAGTTTGAGGTAATTCTGTGTGATTAATGTTTTGTTTCCCTCTCAATGAATAGGCGATCTGATGCCAAAACAGCTTTGACTATGGAATGGGGCATTTTCCCCCCACTGGATTCAGCATAGGTGATAAATAAATCCAATATGTTTTACTGTTCTGACAATGTATGGGATCATGGGTAATCTCTTTTCAGAGGCAAGCAGTGTTCCTCCCTGTCCCCTACTTTGCAGATGGACTCACCAAAGCTCAGGGAGGAAAAGGTGATTTGCTTTTATGACAGTGCATGCATTTTGGTTGATGTAGTAGAGCAATTCCTTTAACTTCAGCTGGGTGACCTAGCCACGGTTCTTATTTGACTGTATCACTCAGAAGGTATCCTAAAATCTGAGCAGTTAAGTCTTCCATTGCTGCAATGATTTGACAGGTCAAATCATTACAAGTTAAGACCTGGATGTGGCTTTTATCCCCAACTGTCTGCCATAGACCTAATGCCATTCACTCATGTAACAAATACCTTGTGAGTACCTACTATGTTACAGAATTTCATGACCAAAAGACTCATTTGTAACATATTTGTGCCTTTTCAACCTTTTTCTGCCTTTCAGGTATCCATGTAAGCACTGCTGTTTGGCAGTTTCTTCCAGGGCTGGAACCGCCAGGTGTTTCTGAACTTTATGGCTTTCAAGGGTTGGCTTCCCCACTTCTGACACTAGAGGGCACTCAATTGCCAGTAACAAATTTGGGACTGGCACTTAGGACTGTAAAATTTCAAAACTTCAGTTTTATTCTTTTCAGTAAGGAACAGAAATTCCATTCTCCTCCCAACAGGACATCGACAGATGAGACACTCTAACGTGGAATAAACATCGATTTCCATTAAGGCTTTCTTTCTTAATCTTATATCTGTGTTGTGTGTGAAATTGAAAAAAAACCCTCAGGCTTTTGAAATATCCCTGTTAACAGAGAGTAACTTGCTGGTAACTGCATATTCACATTTAATCCCATCTTACTGTCATCTAACACATCTCTATCTAATTCTGTGATATCTCAGTAGGAAATGTTTGAAAGGACTGGCTGCTTTCTGCACCTCAGAGGGTTTATGGGCAGACCATTCAGCTCCCCGTTTGCTTCCTGTCTTGTCTAATACCCCTTCTTCCTGAACACAGACAGGCAAGTCTTGCCCCCCATTTTGATCCAATTATCTGGATAGGTCCCATTCTGTAAAGCTCTGACTGCTCCTGACTTCACCATTCCTCGTCTTCTGTTCTTTTCCCTTTTTGTACTTTTTCAGCCCCAACCAGTACTTATTCTTTCATTCTCTAGCTAAGGAGAAGGCAGAAGTTTTTCTTAAATGCTTAACTATGTGTCAGTTATTCTTCTTTATATCACTTACTTATCACATGTAGAAGTTGGTGTGGATAACTTCATCTTTTTTCTTTCTTTCTTTTTTTTTTGAGACAGAATCTCACTTTGTTACCCTCAGTAGAGTGCCGTAGTGTCACAGCTCACAGCAACCTCAAACTCCCGGGCTCAAGCCATCCTCTTGCCTCAGTCTCCCAAGTAGCTAGGAGTACAGGAGCCTGCCACAACACCTGGCTATTTTAGAGACGGAGGTCTTGCTCTGGCTCAAGCTGGTCTTGAACCTGTGAGCTCAGGCAATTCCTAGCTTTGGCCTCCCAAGAGTTAGGATTACAGGCGTGAGCCACTGTGCCTGGCTTTTTTTTTTTTTCTTTGAGACAGAGTCTCATTTTCTTGTCCTGGTAAAGTGCTGTGGGGTCATAGCTCATATCAACCTCAAACTTGTGGGCTCAAGCGACCCTCTTGTCTCACCCTTGAGAGTAGCTGGGACTACAGGCACCCTCCACAAATGCCCAGCTAGTTATTTTCTTTTAGAGATGGGGTCTCGCTCTTGCTCAGGCTGGTCTCCAACTCCTGAGCTCAAGCAATCCATCCTCCTTGGCCTCCCAGAGTGCTAGGATTATTGGCGTGAGCCACCATACCCAGCCAAGAATAACCCCATCTTATAGATGAGTAAACTGAGGTACCAGGATCAAATCACCTGCAGAGGTTGTGTACCTTCTAAGAAGTTGAGCCAGGACTTAGTTGTAAGGTTTTTTGATTTTGTTTTCTTTGGTACCACCTACTTACTCAGACTTTGATACTTTAATATTGTCATCAGGGTTTCTAGTTATATTTCTTGTCTGTGCCTTGGTTTTATGACATGAAAGTTTATCCAAAATTTATAATTTGGCCAGGTCCCGTGGCTTAGGACTGTAATCCTAGCACTCTGAGAGGTCACGGTGGAAGGATCACTTGAACTCAGGAGTTTGAGACCAGCTTGAACAAGAAGGAAATTCTGTCTCTATTAAAAATTGAAAAATTAGCCAGGCATTGTGGCGGGCACCTGTAGTCTCAGCTGCCTGGGAGGCTGAGGCTCACTTGAACCCAAGGGTTTGAGGTTGCTGTGAGCTATGATGACACCATGGTACTCTACCCAGGGCAACGGAGTGAGACTGTCTCAAAAACAAACAAACAAACAAACAAACACACCAAAATTCATAATCGGTGATCAAAACTAACTAAAGACATTATAAAAATGGGAAAGGACCTAAATTCTGATAAAATCATCTCTCCTACTCACATTATATATCAGAATTAAAAAGAAGCCAAAACTTGAGATACCAGTAGTTTTGGTCAGTAAGTAAAACAGGTTCTTGGTTCAGCCTATGACACTTCACCTGAGAAGTCTCTCGAGAGTGGCTAAATGCAACATTTAAATACATTTGACTTTATAGAAAGAACTTCTAGAAATCCTAAGACCTTCAGAATTACCGTTAATAAGCTCACATGTTTGGTCATTTATAATATCAATACTTCAAGCTTTTCAGGGTAAGAAATTTCTCACTATGTCACTTGGTATAAAGCAAGAGGCTAATGTGAATATAGACTCACTTCATTGAAAATTGAATCCCTACGTGGTGCCTGTGGCTCAGTCCGTAAGGCACCGGCCCCATATACCGAGGGTGGTGGGTTCAAACCCAGCCCCCGCCAAACTGCAACAACAACAACAACAACAAAAATGCTGGGTGTTGTGGCGGGCGCTTGTAGTCCCAGCTACTCTGGAGGCTAAGGCAACAGAATCACTTAAGGCAAGGAGTTGGAGGTTGCTGTGAGGTGTGTGATGCCATGGCACTCTACCGAGGGTCATAAAATGAGGCTGTCTCTACAAAAAAAAAAAAAAAAAGAAAAGAAAAGAAAAAGAAAATTGAATCCCTTACAATAGAATGTAGTTCTAAAGGAGAAAATAGCCATAGAGATTTCTGTGTTTGTATACTTTGGGAATTTATTATGAGTGAAGATTTTGTTAAAAAACAGCAGCCATCACCACCTAGAATGTTCAATTACCTCAAAAAGAAATCATGTATAGAGGCTGGGCCTGGCTCACACCTATAATCCTAGCACTCTGGAAGGCCAAGGCAGATGGATTGCCTGAGCTCACAAGTTTGAGACCAGCCCGAGCAAGAGCCAGACCCTGTTGTGGGGGGAGCCTGTAGTCCCAGCTACTTGGGAGGCTGAGACATGAGGATCACTTGAGCCCACAAGTTTGAGGTTGCTGTGAGCTATGACACCACAATACTCTACTGAGGACAACAGAGTGAACCCTGCCTCAAAACAAACAAACAAAAACAAGCAAACCATGTATCTCTTAGCCATCACCCTTCAATACTCACAGAGCTGACCCCCTGACCCTCCAGCCCTAAGTGACCACTGTCTGTCTCTGTGGATTGCTCTATCTTGGAATTTCATGTGAATGGAATCATACAGTATGTGGTATGTTATGCCTGACATTTTTTTTCTTTTTAGAGACAGCATCTCACTGTGTGACTCAGGCTGGAGTGCAGTAGCGCTATCACAGCTTGGCACGGCATGGAAGTTCTGCTTTCAAGCGATCTTCTTGCCTTAGTCTCTCGAAATGCTGGGATCACAGGCATGAGTCGCCTCACCTGGCTGTGACTTGCTTCTTTCACGATTCATCCATGTTTTATAATGTATCTATAGTTTATTCTTTTTTATGATGGAATAA
Organism: Loris lydekkerianus; assembly: GCA_963574355.1. Taxonomy (NCBI): domain Eukaryota; kingdom Metazoa; phylum Chordata; class Mammalia; order Primates; family Lorisidae; genus Loris; species Loris lydekkerianus. The sequence continues at coordinate 6,982 of CAUYPK010072539.1, read as the reverse complement.
TATTCTATCATATGGATATACTACCTTTTGTTTATCCGTTTATTTGTTGATGGATATTTGGGTTATTTCCAACTTTTGGATATTATGAATAATGCTGCTATGAACAGTCATATACAAGTTTCTGTGTGGAGATATGTTTTCATTTTTCTTGGATATATACCTAGCAGTGGAATTGCTGGGTCATATGGTAACTCTATGTTTAATCATTTGCAGAACTTCCAGCCTATTTTCCAAAACAGCTGGATTATTTTATAATCTCATCATCAGTGTATGAGTGTTCTGGTTTCCCCATGTCTTTGACAACACTTGTTGTTAACTAACTTTTTGATTCTAGCCATTCTTAACAGGTGTGGAATAGAGTTTATTATTATTGTTATTAATGTGATAGTTGGCTAAGGTGTGGTGGATCTTGAGTTCAGGATTTTAAGACCAGCCTCAGCAAGAATGAAACTCTGTCTCTACAAAGAAAAAAAAAAAAAAGAAAGAAAAACTAGCCAGGCATCATGGTGGGCATCTGTAGTCCCAACTACTCAGGAGGGTGAGGCAGGAGGATTGCTGGAGCCCAGGAGTGTGGGGTTGCTGTGAGCTATGATGCCATGGCATTCTGCCCAGGGTGACAAAGTAAGACTCTATCTCAAAAAAAAAAAAGGAAGGGCTTTGTACCACTAGATTGACTTATGCTTTTATTTATTCTTTCAGCTATCACTTATTAACTGTCTGCTAGGCCTTGTGCCAAGCTCTAGAGATTTCAAGGTGCCATACTTGGCCTCTACACCTCTTGGGGTAGGAAAACAGAAAGTGAGATACACCAAAATACAAGTATTTTAATAGAGTTATGGATAAAACTCTGTGAAAGCCCAAAGTAGCAAGTGACTCACTTGAGATCCATTTAATCCAAATAGGTTTAAATCAAGCTGCTAAATTGGTAAGATTAAAATATTTAATATCAGCTTTATAAAAAAACCTTTCTAGCCTTTTTTAGAGTTCCTATTAGCTTTCAGAATGTTTTGTGTCTAGAATATAGCCCTGATTTTCAGAACTGAGTTCCCACTATTACAATATGGCAACTCCACAAACTTTTTTCTTTTTTTTTTAAAGAGACAGAGTTTCATTTTGTCACCTTTGGTACAGTGCTGTGTTGTCACAGTTCACAGAAACCTCCAGCTATTGGGCTTAGGCGATTCTCTTGCCTCAACCTCCCGAGTAGCTGGGACTACAGGCGCCCGCCACAACGCCGGGCTATTTTTTGTTGTTGTTGCAGTTTGGCCAGGGCCAGGTTTGAACCCACCACCTTCGGTATATGGGGCTGGCACCCTACTTGCTGAACCACAGGCTCCAGCTCCATATTTTTTTTAAAACTACACAATTTTTTGTCTGTTGTATGGGAATAAAGTATCATCCCTTGATTAAAGAGAACTGAGAACATGTGATGACTTTGGGAATCAAGGTACTGAAAATAAATTTCTGTTGCTGTCTAGGTCTTTAATAGTCCCATTTTATTGGATTTTTGCTTTTATCCCTACCCGAACCAATTACTTCCATTTTGTTCTTTCTCCCAGCAGTCCCACCTCATTGATTTCCTCTGGTTCATTTCTCTACTCATTTTTTTTCCCCCTGGTATTCTAGACCCTCTGGGCGGTACTTCTGTCCCAGAACCCAAATGCTGCATTGGAGAAATTGTCCTCAGGTTGGTCAGATGCATTTCAAATGCACTGGGCCCTTTCTGGAGTTTAAGAACATTTTCCCACCTTCTCTTTTCCTCTGGAGTAGAATAAATGTGGAATTGAGGTCCTTCTGCAGCTATGCAGGCCAGAGTTCATTGCCTGAGGCTGCCAGGGAATAGAAAACACCTGCTTTAATTCAGCAGGCCTGTGTCTCTCTCTTTGCCAAAATGGAGGACATTTTAGGTCCTATGGCTTCTGTCCATCTGTCCTGCTGTGGACACCTATTTTTATATGGTGTTGTAAATATCTGCAGAACAACAAGACTTAATATGCCCTTCTGTGCTTGGCTTGTAGACTTCTCCTGGATGATTCCTGCCTAATGACAGAGTAGAAGCCTGAGGTCACATAAATGGCATGAGTGAGGGAAACAGGTGCTTGAGAGTGTCACCACACTTAAAGCAACACCGTAGAAAGCCCTCTTCAGGGGCCCTCAGGGTGGCCACCTTTGTGTGTGAAAAGAAGCTTCTTTACTCAGGAAGTAGATAAAGGAGTGAATTTTCTTTTTTCCTCGAGTATCTGTAGTTTTGTTCATGCATGTCTTGGTCCTTCTCCATGGTGGTGATGGTATCCCACTCTGTTTCTCTGGGCAGGAGGACTTGCCAGTTGCTTTGACTTAGGGCCCAGAAGCTACCAGGATTTTAGATATGATGTCCACGTGAGTGGACTGAAGGAGGACTTGGCAAATCTGGACCTGGCAGGTAGAGGAGGGTATAAGAGAGAGGAGTTGGCTACCTTAAAAAAAAATAGACACTGTGAGAACTTTGCAGCCAGTGGCTCTATCAGGATGAAGAACCTTAGGCCCACTTGAGACAGCGGCATCAGTGAGAGAGAAAAAGAGCTGGTCTGTTTTAAAGGAGACTGTGATTACTCCATGTGATTCAAGTGGAAAAAGTTCCTGAATAAAAATGTCCCATCTTCTTTCTTTCCTGGTGCTGAGATTCTAATCAAGCCTTTGCTTATTTGCTCATTTGATACTAGCCTGAGCAACATGGCCAGGGAGACCCCACCTTCTCTACAAAAGAACTAAAAAAGCAGCTCTGGAGAAGGGAAATGCCTTTAAGCCTGTATCCTGAGGGAGAGGGAGGGAATTAGCTGGAGGGGATTTGGAAGAGGCTGCCATGGAAGGTGTAGCCCACAGGGAAAGGAGAAGCTGGTGCTGGTGCTGGTGGAGTTGGTTCAAGAGAGAACCCCAGCCTCTCATCCTGCCTCATCTGTAGTTCCCTCAGGGGAGGGATTTATACCAACATTAGAGAAGGGTTGAAGGCTGGAGGATGAAGGTCTTCAGCCCTCAAGCCTTGGCCTTCACATCTTGTTTCTCCATCTCCTGTCCCACCTCCCCAAAGGTGCTGCCATCTCTGTAGGGACATCCTTTTCTCTTCTGAGGCATCAAGGACTCAACTCAGGCATCACTTCTTCTAAGAAGGCAGCCCTGACCTTCCAGCCAGGTTGATGTTCTTCCTGCCTGGCTCTGCACTGTGACTGCCTGCTCCCCTTTTTCAAATACAAACCCTTGTAAAGGCAAGGATTGTCTTAGATCTTTCTGTACTCTAAGGCCCAGCAGTAGAGAATCTACAAATATCTGCTAGGTGAATTAGCTGCTGCCAGGCTATATTGTTGGTCTGGAAGGCCTTTTACCTCTGGCTCATTTCTAAGCTCTCCCCAAGCAAGGTCCTTCTCCATGTGACCGTCTCCATGAAGCTTTTCTGTCTCATGATGTTAGAACCACTCATTCTCTCCAGTGAGGTTATTTGACATATGTCACTCACTTCTCTTTTATTTTATGATAAAAAAACATTTATGAAAATTTTGATACATTGAAACCTTGAAGACCCAAAGGAGCAAATGAACTCAACAAACACCCAAGGATGCATCCATCGGGATTGTGGGCACTGGGCCAGGGAGAGAAGACTGGCTGAGGAGTTTGCTTTTCCCTTTTAAGTCACATCAAGTAATTGGTCTGCCTGCTTGTAGGGGTGAGCCTACTATCTTTGTTCTCTCTCCAGATGGATGGAAATTGCTCTTTGAAGGTTGTTTCCATGTCTGGTTTATTTTTATTTTGCCACCTGGGCCTAACACAATGGCTTCTTCAGAGACAGCTTCCAGTGAATGAGTGAATGGTGAACTAAGTTAGTGGGAAGCAGTGAGCATTGTTTCTATTTGACTCTACTCTGAACTATGAGGTTTCCTAGGGTGGGCCTGAGGAGCATTCCGCATAGTAAGAACTTGATTTTGTGTGATTGTGTGCCTGTACACGTGCACTTGTGCATGCTTTGAGATACTGTGAAGGGCATGAGAATCCCACAGCCCACATTCCTGCCAGAAGAAGGAAAACCACACAACAGTTTTGATGCCCCTGATCTTCCCCACCTTATCCATAATCACAACAGGATTGTTTATAATAGTACATAGAAGAAATTTCATTACTGTGCCTATTTTAATGTAAAAAGTTCATATATTTAAATGGTTTTGTTAATTGATACTACAGTAAGTTTGAATAAATATATTGTACATTGTGTGAACATACTTCAATTCAAATTGTTTTGCTGTTGATGAACACTGAAATACTTTTAATTTGCAACTATTATAAAATGCTGCACTGATTAATTTTATTTTTTTGGGAGAAAGTGTCTCACTTTGTCACCCTCAGTAGAGTTCGGTGGCATCATAGCTCACAGCAACCTCAAACTCTTGGGCTCAAGCGATTCTCTTGCCTCAGCCTCCCAAGTAGCTGGGACTATAGGCACCTGCCACAATGCCTGGCTACTTTTAGAGATGAGGTCTTCCTGTGGCTGAGGCTGGTCTCAACCTGTGAGCTCAGGCAATCTACCTGCCTTGGCCTCCCAGAGTGCTAGGATTACAGGCATGAGCCACCTCACTGGCCAGAAATAATATTTTAAAAGTGATTTTCTTTTCTTTTTTCTTTCTTTCTTACTGAGACAGAATCTTAAGAGACAGAATCTTACTGTGTCATTCTGGGTAGAGTGCCCTGGTATCATAGCTCACAACAACCTCAAACTCCTGGGCTCAAGCAATCCTCTTGCCTCAGCCTCCTTAGTAATTGGGACTACAGGCACCTGCAACATCACCAGGCTAATTTTTCTATTGTTAGTAGAGATGGCATTTTGCTCTTGCTCAGGCTGGGCTCAAACTCCTGAGCTCAAGCAATCTACCCACCCAGGCTGCCCAGAGTATTAGGACAATAGGTGTGAGCCACTTCTTTGGGTTTTAAAAGTGTTTTGATATCATTATCAGCAAGAGAGCTTTTTTAGGTTTATGTAGTCATATGACCCCTCACTGAAACATTCCTATTTATCATTTTGTTCTCATCAAAGTTGTTCACTTGCTCACTTTTCATGGATGAATTAATTAAAAAAAAAACAAAAACTAAAGAAACCATAAAAAAACCCAATTAAACAGATAATTTCACTTTCTGTTATGTGCTCTTATTCAGATTCCTTTTATCTCTCATGCCATCAGAAAAGAATTAACTCTTTTGGCTCAGCACCTGTAGCACAGTGGTTATGGCGCTGGCCACATGCACCGACGCTGGTGGGTTTGAACCTGGCCTGGCCAGCTAAACAACAATGACAACTGCAAAAAACAAAACAAAACAAAACAAAAAAAATTCCTGGGGATTGTCTCGGTTGCCTGTAGTCCCAGCTACTTGGGAGGCTAAGGCAAGAGAATCACTTAAGCCCAAGAGTTTGAGGTTGGTATGAGCTGTGACACCACAGCACTCTACCGAGGGTGGCATAATGAGACTGTCTCAAAAAAAAAAAAAAAAAAAATTAACTCTCTATAAATGAACCCTCTCTCTTGATAATTATCATATATATATATATATATACTTTTTTTTTTTCAGACAAAGTCTTAGTTTGTCACCCCTGGTAGAGTGCCGGGGCATCATAGCTCACAGCAATGTTAAACTTTTGGGCGTAAGTGATTCTCTTGCCTCAGCCTCCCAAGTAGCTGGGTCTACAGGTGCCCATCACAATGCCTGGTTTTTTTTTTTTTTTTTTTTTTTTTTTTTGAGCCAGAGCCTCTAGCTGTCACCCTGGGTAGAGTGCTATGGCATCACAGCTCACAACAACCTCCAAGTCCTTGGCTCAAATGATTCTCCTGCCTCTGCCTCCCAAGTAGCTGGGACTACAGGTGCCTGTCACAACGCTTGGCTATTTTTTTTTTTTTTTGGTTACAGCCATCATTGTTGTTTGGTGAGCCCGGGCTGGATTTGATCCCACCAGCTGAAGTGTATGTGGCTGGCGCCAAGCCAATGCCTGCCTATTTTTAAAGACGAGGTCTCACTCTGGTTCAGGTTGGTTTTGAACCTGTAAGCTCAGGCAATCCACCTGCCTTGGCCTTCCAGAAGGCTAGGATTATAAGCGTGAACCACCATGCCCAACTTCATAATCAGCATATATTGAGAACTTGCTATGTGTCAGACATCTGGCATGTATTACCTTATTTAATCCTGGCAAGTAAACTTGCCCAAGTTAACCTAGCACGTAAGTGGTAGACTTAGGCAAGTGGATTCCAGAATCCATACTTCTGACCATATATAACACTGTTAAATTTTAAAATTTAATGTTCTCTAAAACTCTGTTTAAGCCTCCTGTCTTCTTTATGGCTTTTTGATATATGTTAAAAACAATCAAAGTTAAAATAATAACTCTTTTATGTCTTAGAATTGATAAAAGATGAATGCACAATAATTTTGTTTATTTAAAAGTCATAACTATATTGACAAAGTTAAAATGACATTTCACTGGGTTATGAAAAACAAAGCTATCTTTAAAAAAAAAATTACTGTCAGGCCAGCATGGTGGCTCTCGCCTGTAATCCTAGCACTCTGGGAGGCCTAGGCAGGTGATTGCTTGAGCTCATGAGTTTGAGACCAGCCTGAGCAAAATCAAGACCCCGTCTCTACTAAAAATAGAAAACCTGAGGCGAGAGGAATGCTTGAGCCCAAGAGTTTGTGGTTGCTATGAGCTATGATGCCACGGCACTCTACCCAGGGTGAAAGCTTGAGATTCTGTCTCCAAAAAAAAAAAAAAAAAAACCATATATATATAGTCTTTATTTCTCTATTTTTCAATTGAATCATTATAAAATATAACTTAAATGTTTAAGTTCTGCATTAAAATTTCTCAAAGTGAAGACAGATCTGATCTTCCATTTTCATAGACACCAGGTAAATTAGGGATTATGCTGCTTTCTGTATCAAGGCCTTAACACAATAAATGATATATCCATGCTTA